>VURO01040932.1:0-23158 GCA_015108175.1 Pelvicachromis taeniatus
GTGTGTGTGTGTGTGTGTGTGTGTGTGTGTGTGTGTGTGTGTGTGTGTGTGTGTGTGTGAGTGTGAGTGTGAGAGAGAGGACAGTGATGTTACTGTCTATCACATTTGACAACAGTGGGATGCCAGAGGCGTTTGCAGCAAACATTATCAAAAGTGTTCTCTGCATCAGTGTGACACAAACGACCCTGAAGAAAGACAAGCGACCTCATGTGTTTGCAGCAGATGCCTCATCACAGCTCGAGGTTTCCAAATGCTGCTGTGTCCACCATTTGCTCTTTAAAAAAACAAAAAAAAACCAAACCTGTCTGATCCTCTTTACAGATGATTAAAAAAGTTTTAGTTTGTGAAATCAGAATGATCATTGTGTTATGTGGACTACAGCTGATGTAACTTAAAAATAAAGGTGGCTCTGATATGTCGTACAGTTTTTGTGTAAGATTTATTTCTGTCCAATTCAATTATATAGTGGGAAGGAAAAACTATGTTTTAACAGGAAGAAACCTCCAGCAGAACCAGACTCATGGAGGGGCGGGATTCTACAGTGAGCAGCTGAGGATGACTGGACGAGACAGGACAGAATACACACTGAGGGAGAGAGAGTCAGAGTTCATTGATTGCTAATGATTAAATACAATTATAGGTATATAAACATCTGGAGACTGAAAAAGTGGCAGCTTGACTAAAGGAGGGTTCAGGGTCACCTGATCCAGCCCTAACTATATGTTTTAATAAAAAGGAAAGTTTTAAGCCTAATCTTAAAAGTGTGTCTCCCAATGCCAAACTGGGAGCTGGTTCCTGACAAGAGGGGCCTGAAAGCTCCCAGTCTAGTTTGTATAGCCTAGGAACCACAAGTAAGCCTGCATACTGAGAGCAAAGCGCTCTGTTAGTATAAACATGGTACTGGGAGGTCTTTAAGATAAGATGGGGCTTAATTATTCAAGATTTGGTGTGTAAAGAGAATGAGTTGAGATTGGATTCTGGATTTACTAGTGACAGGGTCTCTTTCTAGTCCCTGTCACTACTCTCACTGCAGAATTTTGGATCAACTGAGGAACAACCTGATAACAGTGAATTAGAACAATCCAGCCTCGAATGAATGATTGAACTAGGTTTTCAGTGTCACTCTGAGACAGGATGTTTCTAATTTTAGAGATATTGGACAAATGTAAGAAAGCAGTCCTACATATTTGTTTAACATGTGCATTGAAGGACATATCCTGGTCAAAAATGACCCCAAGATTTCTCACAGTGTTACTGGAGGCCAAGGTAATGCCATCCATAGTAAACATCTGGTTAGAGACCAAATTTCTAATATTTTTAGGGCCGAGTACAATAACCTCAGTTTTGTCTGAATTTAGAAGCAGGAAGTTAGGGGTCATCCAGGTCTTTATGTTTTTAAGAGATTGCTATAGTTTAACTAACTGATTTGTGTCATTTGGTTTCATGATTAATAAAGCTGGGTGCAATGTATGGCATTGCTTCCTCATAATATTACTAAAGGGAAGCATGTATAATATAAAAAGGTACTGGTCCCAGTACATACCCCTGTGGTATTCATTAATTAACTGTTGTATATAAAGACTCCTCACTTACCTAAACAAATTGAAACTGATCAGACAGAAATGATTCAAACAACTGAAATGCACTTCCTCTAATCCCAATGTGTCATCTTCCTACTGTAGTAAAATACTTTCATTGACAATGTTAAATGCTACACTGAGTTCTAGCAGGACGAGCATAGAGATGACTCCACAGTGAGAATTCATAACATCATTTATAACCTTCAGTTGCTGCCGTGGCAGTGCTTTGGTGAACTCTGAATACTGACTGAAACTCCTCAAACAGACCATTCATCTACTCTGAAACTCTGAAAACATAGCCACCCTGACATCAACCATTAATTTGTGGACTCCACATTTTGCCACCGTGTTGATTGTTTGTAGTCATAGGTTACCATAGTTGTACAAGAGAGTGCCATGAAAAGCTTTGTCAGCAAAGCTGCATCTATAAACTAAAATGCACAGTAGAAAAATGTTTCTGAATCTGAAAACTGCAGCTCCTGTGTCGATTCTTCTGCCATTTCTGATCATTTTAATGGAATATTATGACTGATATTGTGGCTTGTTTGTGCTTCAGATTCGGTGCATGAGCCATCGTGCTGCCAAATCACAGTGACAGTCACAACAGTTGGTATGGGATATTTTCCACAAATCCCTCTGTCCACATTAAATTAGGAGACACTAAACATGCATGTGGACGACAGCCTCACACAGAAACAACAGCGGTTTATTTCTAGAGATTTCAAGAGATTGCACTGTTCAAATGTTAGACACAGATGGATGAGAGGTTAGGTAACTGGCACTGCTGTGATTGAAGAAAAAAAAAAAAAAGATGACTGAAAATAAAATCCAGAGTTTTTATTTGTTGAGTGAAATAACTAAATGTAGTTTTTAAAAAGCATTTTTTACCATTCACCACTTGTTCAGCTTTGGTCACTAGAGGCAGAGTAGAGCTTTCTGGCACAACTTCACTTTCAAAGAGTAAAAACAAGAGCATAAAGTCTGATGAGGTTACAGCTCCAGCAACATATGCAGCGTGAAGAAGCGCTTCATTACAAAACCAGGAGTCATCCTGACCCTGATAATAAAGTTGAACTTCACACCACAAGCGCTGCTGCAGCTTTAACCTCTTTTTGTCTGCTGCAAACCAGCCCTTCATCAAATACGACACACACCAAATACCGATATTTTTGAATTAAAAACTCTATTTACTGATAACTCTATTATTCTACTATAACACACGAAATCTGAGTCTGTTTGTCTACCTGCACCTTGTGCAAAACCTAACTCTGCACACAGGTACTTCTTAGGCCTCTTGAAGGTTCATTTCAATATCAGATATTAGGACACCATTGAGTTGCCTAGAAACCACCAACCAAACAACCCCTCCCCAAACAAACAGATAATTTATGTTATCAGCTACAGACACTGAACCTATTAAGTTGATCTAGTATCAGTTTTCATATCTGATCTGTTCATTTTCTTCAGTAACTGGAGCAACTTAAACGCATGAAGCCACCGTAAAATCAACGCTTAATGTACTCACTTTGCATGAAATGTAATTTTATAGAACATGTGTGTGGAAGAGGTGCACACGCACGCACGCACGCACGCACGCACATACGCACGCACGTATACAGAAACCTTCATACAGGTTTTAAAAGGCATCAGATATAGCATCCTTACAGTTAGTCAGCTTACTAGACAGCAGTCTGTCTCCCTTTCGCTTTCCCATTCTAACAAATAATATGACTCATGCATTCCCATCATCAGCTCACAGTCTCTGACCTTTTCTCCCTTTCTGTAGGTTTCTCAGACATTAACGGAGGCGACGTCCCCAAACTATCAGTCAACCATCCAGAGAGGAGCTCAGGGCCTGTCTCACCTCCTGTCTTCCTCCTCCTGCCTCCAACTTACTTCTTCACAAAGCTCACGTCTCACTGCTCATCTCTCACACTCAGCTCTGCGTTTGAATGCCACGCTGTCACTAGGAGCCATCTCACTCCCGCCACCATCACCTCCATTTAACTGACTACATTAGCAAAGAAAGGGCTAATCTATTTTTTTCCTCATGTATACAGTACCTCCAAAAAGCCACGTGCAAATTAACATCCTCCTTTTTTATTACTTCCCAATTTGACATCATATACTGTGACTGAAGAATAAAGCGAGGTCTCCTAGCCTCATAGAGCAGTTTATATAACATCCAGCAGGGCTGAGGGGGGAAGCCTGTACAGCTCTGGATCAGAAGCAGTGATCTGTGGTTGATGCACTGCACTGCACTGTGTACCCATGCACACACACACGTACACAGACTTTTTGTAGTGTTGCCCACTGTGTTCCTAACTTTATAAGACCCAAATACAAAGCAAAGCTCAGTTCCATCTCTGATGACGCGTCAAGGCGCATTAGAAAATGCAGCTCTGAATCAGGGCGCTGTGGCTTTAATGTCTGAAGTCCTTGATGTCTATTTTTCCAGCATATAAAACATTTTGGCGCCCAAAGACATGTTGGCCTTACCTCAAAGGAAATATCACCCGGATTGTGATAAGTGGGGATTAATTAAGGCTCGACACATTTGTGTTCATCAGTCGCCAGATAAACACAGGAGAATGCACAGATAACACACACTCCTTAACTTAAAAACACTCAGTGTCCACTTTATTAGATACACGTGCACAACTGCCCATTAAGACAAATATCTAAGTAGCTAATCATGTGGCAGGAATGAAACGGACAGCTGAAGTTTAAACTGAGCATCAGAATGGGGAGGAAAGGTGGATTAAGTGACTTTGAGCGTGGCATGGATGATTTTCCCACACAACCATCTCTAGGTTTGCCAGAGAAGGGTCCACAAAAGAGAAAATATCCAGCGAGCAGCAGTTCTCTGGCTAGAAATCCCTTGTTGACATCAGAGATCAGAGGGGAATCGGTGAACTGCTTCAAGCTGATATGAAGGCAAATACTTAAACAAACTCTGGTCACAACCAAGCAGAATAAATTCTATGAATGCACATCAAACCTTGAAGTAGATGAGCTACAGCAGCAGAAGACCACACCTCTCCTTTCAGCTAAGAACAGAAAACTCAGGCTACAGTTTCCAAAATTGGATGACAGAAGATTAGAAAAACATCTCCTGGTTTAAAGAGTTACAATTCTGCTGTAATATTTGGATGTTCCGGTTAAAATTTGATGTAAACAACAGGAAAACACGGCTCTGTCTTGCCTTGTATCAGTGCTCCAGGCCGGTGATGGTGGTATAAAACTGTGGAAGATACCAGAGGATAAGTTTAAAGCCACAGGCTACCTAACCATGTCAATCCCTTCATCATCACAGGGTATGATAGATGCTTCCATCAGGCTAAAGCACCATGTTACAAAGATCCGTTCATCTCAAACTCAATTGAGCTCTATTTTTAAGTAAAAAAAACAAAAAAAACAACAACTGTTTTTAGTACTATTATAATAAAAATGTGAGCCAAAGTTTAACAAGATTTGGCTGATGCACTCCTAATCTTCAATTTTTTTCTCCAAGTCTTAGAGGACAAAGCGTACACACATTTAAAAGAATTTAGTAGTAGCAGCAGTTGTTGTAATAATAGTAGTTTATTTTTCTCCGAACCTAAATACATCCCACACTGCATCGTGGGATGTAATATAGGGGTAATGTAATGTGGTGGACTTTAAATGAGTCTGTGATCATGAAAAATAACAATGATCAAAATCTAAATGAACATTTACTATAAACTATTTTAATGATGTATTATTATAAAGGTGTATTCACGGTCCATCCATCCATTCTCTTCTGCTTATTCTTGTCAGGGTGGCAGAAGGTCTGGAGCCTATCCCAGCCGTCTGGCAGGGTACAGGTCACCAGTCTGTCGCAGGGCTAACACATAGAGACAGACAACAATTCGCACTCACATTCAATTTAGAGTTACCAATTAACGCCACGTCTTTGGAAGGCTGGAGGAAGCCGGAGAACCCACCCAAACACGGGGAGAACATGCAAACTCCGCACAGAAAGACGCTCGCCTGATGGTGAAATTGAACTCAGGACCTTCTTGCTGCTGTGAGGCAACAGTGCTAACCACTGTTCCACCCCCTTGTATTCACAGTAAAATCTAGGGAAAGATTTAGATTTAAATTCTTAAATTTACTCAACATCAGACAGATTGATTTTTTTAGTCTCCTCACTCTCTAAAAATGGCACAATCAACCTCATCAACCCACATTCACCATGATCGTGTCACACGCACATGTTAGCTCAATAGTTACTGATAGACAAAAACTCTTCACTTATTCAAGTTTTCAAATGTGACACAACAAATACTGCCACATTTTTTCAACGGCAGTCAGCGCAACGTTGTGAGTAATATACTGCTATAACAGGTTGTGTTTTTGTCTGTGGCACATGAACTCTGCAGTCCAGGCGAAGCTGGAACATGTCACCATGGCAACCAAGAAAACATGACTTTAAAGGAAAGGTAAACCCTGGTCTTTCTCTAAACCTAACTGAGCTGTGTTTAGTAATAATTAACCTATTTTAATTCATAAAATAGCATATATATAAAATAACATATTCAAAATAAACCAATTAATGTTTGGGACTCAAACTGGTCTCTCTGATCACTCCACCAACCCTCTTTTTCACCCTGACACCCTTTAAAATGGAAATTTTAAAATTTTGTGCACATGCGACCAAACAGACGTTGGGCCACGAATCAACAGATTAGAGGTTAGGTAAGGTTAGTGTGTCACCGTAGGCTCAATTCACATCACCGTCTCTGTGATTGTGCGCAAAAATCACAAGAGTTCTCTGATTGTTAGTCCGACACCTAATAAATATGTTGTTACCCGGTGCAGGTACCACACCTGGCAAGCGGCAGCATCTGAGTTTTTTTAACTCGCATCTTGACATTTCTAGGGTTATTTTTTAAAATATAAACCCTTCTATGAGCCTTATTTTACCTAGAATGGCTTTAATAACCGGTGCCTGTTACATAAAGAATAGTTACGGAGGGATTTGGGGCAAAGTTACATTGTTTTCCTGTTCATCTCCTTTCACTGTGATGCGAACACAGAATGAAACGTGCTCTCACCCGGACTCTGCTCATGGCCTCTTGGGCCTGCTGCATGCGGGCGCTCTTTGTGGGCGTCCTCTCGGACAGCAGGTGGGTGCAGCCCAGGTAGGTCGCTGCAAAGATGATGCCATCAATAAGGTCTTCAGGGTCACACGGCCCCGGGACTGCATTTAAAAAGATGCACTTATTAGAAAAACACACATAAACGCTGCATATGTACATCAAGATGCTTTCAAATAAATATCTGATATATGAGAAGTATTAAATACGAGACAGAGGTTCAGCTGAGAATGAAAATATGATTATCACTCACCGTCTACAAACGTGGGAAACTGTGGGAGAGATCTGCGAATCTGAGAAGGCGCAGGAAATTAAAAAAAAACATTTATTATTTCTCCTCACACACTGCAGGTCTCCACTGACTCATTCACATTCAGGTGAACAACTTGTAAGAGATGCAGGCCTTTGCACGATTTATCATCACCCTTGAGTCCTACTGTGTTTCTATGATGGCATTTTAGGTTCTTTTAAGGGGTCGCAGGAACAGAATAATGTTACTGGAAAGAACTACAGATAAGAACAATATATGCTGTAAATATGCTGGAAGTAATATTAATAATAATAACAACAACAAGATACCCTTGGTGTATAAGTGACATGTATGCATGATGTTTTCTCTGCGCAGCACTTTACAGACGGTCCCTGCAGCCGTCTCTCACGGCCAGCTGCACCTATCTGTTTGAGGAGGACTCTTAATGAACTCTTAATGAATGTTTTCCTTGATGACTTTATTGGAAGACGGTGCTGTTGCTTGCATATGAATTATTGATCCTACAAGTTTCAGTATTTACATATAGCCTTGAAAAGTGAAGTGGTGACTTCTTTTTCTAGTAAATGTTCTAGAAAATTTGTGATTTTTTTAACCATTTTGTTGTTATTGGCAAATTTGTGAACTTTCTCCTAGCAAATTTGTGCATTTCACAATTATGTGACTTTTTAATCTATTTCATTTGTGAGTTGTTGTTTTTTTTAAACTGATTAATTTTTTCTCTTTAATTTTTTCTACTTTATTTCTTCTAAATTTGTGACTTTGTAAATCTATTTAAGTAAATTTGTGGGGTGTTTTTTTCTCTTACATTTGTAAATTATTCTCATAAATTTGTGACTGTTTTCTAGCAGATCTGTAAGTTTACTTTATACATTTAGTTTTATTCCTCATAAATTTGCAAGTTTCCCCCCATAAATCTGAGTTAATTTCTTGTAAATCTGTATTTTTTTCCAAGCACATTTCTGAGTTTCTTTTATGACCCTAATATGACCTTATCTCTGAATAATATCCCTCCTTTTCCACAAACCTGCACTGGCCGAAACACTTTTTCAAACATCCAAACATCTTACTTAGTCTTATTTGACCCACATTTTTAAAAACTCTCATTTATTCCAAATATCAGTCGGTTGGTATCTACAGAAGCATACTACTTGGCGAAACAAAAAGCTGTCCTTTGGGACGTTAAACTCTCACCTCCTGTACAGACGGCTTCTGAGGAGGTGACTGCGGCTGAGTTTGATTCTGTGGCTGTTGAGAGGGAAGCTGCTGCTGCTGATGTTGACACTGTTGATGCTGATTAGGCGGCATGTGTGCGTACGACTGTGGCTGGGCATATGTCTGCGACGATCTAGCGGCATCCCTCTGCTGTGACTGGTGGCCTTGTTGGTGCAGGTGTTGGTGATGGTGATGGTTGTGCTGGGACTGTCCAGTGTGATAACTTTGGGGATTGGGTGCTCTAGATGAGTGCTCAACCCTCAGGGGACTGACCGGATCCCGGACTGGAGCCGAGGTGTAGCAGGTTGGAGACTCGGAAGCTGACTGAGAGGGTGACTGAGGAGAAGACTGACGGTGGGGAAAAGAGAAACAAGAAAAACTCCTGTGAAACTGCAACTCTTTCGCTGTATATGATGTAAGGGTCAGGATGAAGCATTAACACGACTGCCATGAAATGAAATGAGAGCTAACTTGAAAGGACAGAAATACTTTATCACTGCAGTGCTCAAAAATCATTAGATGACATCAGTCAAGCCCTAAATCTACTATGGTTTTTCTTATTTATGGAATATGTTGTTAAAATGAGTGCCGTGTGATTGTAGCTCAGCAGATAAGAGTACAAAAGTCCTGTATACTACATACACATTTTTTAATCTGTTGGTGGGATTAGATTAGATTAGATTAGATATCCCTTATTACCAGGGGTGTCAAAAGTAAGTCCCAGGGGCTAATATTGACCTGGCAAAAACTCCAATCCAGTCCATCCCACTGGACAGCTTTAGAAAATTTGAAGGAGTGCATAGATTTTAAACTTTCCTGAGAAATAACAAAAACTTACAGGACAGTCTGGGCAACAAACTACCAGAACTACAACTGTAAGTTTACACATTAATCATGTAGTTTCACTGGTCCATATGTAGCATGAATTATGTCATTTGAAAGGAGTCTAACATACCTGCTTTACATAGTCATCTCAGACACAAAGCTACGCCTACCCACTGTTCAAACTTTCTGTTTATCAGGGGCAGCCAATCAGTGTCTAAAATGACTGCACTGAGACAGCAGATGAACTGAGGGGCTGGACCAAGACCTTATTTGAGATAAATAAGGATTATTTTGCACTGTGAATCATGCTAAGCTGCTCTAGCAGAGTCCAAGTATACAGAAGTGGAAATTAGCACAACAGATACCATTTTACACTGTGGAAAATAAACAGCAGCACTATATAATAATATGTTAAAATATATTTTTCACAAAGCTATTACTGCTTTAAAGTTATCCTTATATGTCTTTCCATCAACCTCATTCTGCTCTGCCCCCTGCCTCCTGCTGACATGCTAAACTAGACAAAACACCTATCTCAGATGAGGCAAATATGTAAGTTGCCAAAATGATGAATTATTCCTTTACTCTGTGTCATACCACCTTACCACCAGGTGCAATAATTCTGACACTTTGAGGCACACACTCAAAAAGACGATCCTTTGCTCACGTAAACATGAAGCAGATGTTGATTTTGAGTAAAATGGAACTGAAATACATAAAATTAAAGGTTTATTAATTCAAATAATTAATCATTAAGGGAAATATGCTTGGAAAAACTGGATGTATACCAATCAATCTTCATTTGACCAGATTCTATTAAATAAAATTTTTATATTTTATTTATGTAACAAAAAATTACAAGTAATTTAAAATTAATTCAGAATTTTGGCATAAATAATTTGAGTGCATAGAATATTTGAGTAGTAGTGCATCCTGAATTTGATGTGCTCTCTGGTAGGGGTATATATAGGATTAATAGTAAAGTACAAACACTGTACAAACAGAAGAAGCATTCCCATCAGGTCCCGAGGCATGATGGGAGTGCTTCTTCTTGATGGGGGAGGGCGGAGCTCCTTTTTGTACATTCTCCTGTCTGTGGGTGATAAAGGGCGGGACTCCTGATGGCACATAGTCACACAGATGGCAAAAAGAAAATGAGGCAAAAACCAAGAAGCTGCAGGTCTTCTACATCTCTGCACTGTCATATGACGGTGCGGTTGGATAGCTTCCTGTATTTTTGCTTAAAATGCTGATCCCCAAAAAGATTCAGCTTTCTGTTCTGTTTCTGTTTAATGATTGAGCATGAGAGAAACCTGCTCACTGTGGAAAACACAACAAGAGGAACATGAAAATAAAAAGCCTAAACTGATCTGCTCCCCTGAGTTAATCATCTTTCAGTCTGTTGCAAAATTAATAAAGTAACTGAAGTGATACTAACATGGCCTGCTGTAGTCTGCAGAGGGTATGCATCCTCTGTGGGGCTGACCTCCTGTCTCATTACCCAGATCGGCTCAACAGGTTGGTCAGGTGTGTACGGGGAGCGCATCGTCTTCGTCTTCACCCCCTCAATCGCCTCCTTGATGTCTTTAATTGCTAGGCTGATAGCGTCGCCTGAGCCTTTTGCGCCTTCCACATTCTGCTCATCCTGGGCCTCGCCTGAGCTGCTCAGCCTAGATGGAGGACTCTTGGCTTGGGTTTCTGGCTGTCTGGTTGGCTGCCTGCGGTTTTTAGTAACAGGGCTTTGATCGGCACTGCCTCCCTCACCGTCAGACTGACCATCGTAGTGGTGCAGCCGGCAGCCAACAGAACGATCCAGAGGGGAGCGCTGTGAGCGCCGGTCTCTGGTCTGCCTCGGGACATGATGGGAGTCCTTGATGGGGGAGGGCGGAGCTCCTTTTTGTACATTCTCCTGTCTGTGGGTGGTAAAGGACTCTTGGCAGGACTCCTGATGGCCCCTGTTAGGCTCAGTCCTCTGACCTGCCTGCCTGCGAAGTTCCCTGTTTGGCTCCGGGTAGGAGGTCTTAAGCGGCTCAGGAAAAGAGTTGGGATGGGGTTTTGACTCCGAGTATGACTCATAGACTGGCTCTGAGTAAGACTTTTGGTGGGACTCTGTATAAAAGTCTGCATAGGTTTTTGGATAAGATTCAGAGCAAGAAGTGGAGTGGGACAATGAGCACGACTCAGAGCAATCCTCATCTTCTTCTTCTTCTGGTGGCAGGTCATTATCAGGTAGAGGGCTCATACTGGCATCCTCACTGAAGTGATCCAGCTGGGGGAAAGCTGGAACATCAGGGGAGGAAGGCGGAGTTGGTGAGTGAAGCGGAGGCGGACTGTGGAGAGGTCCATCCATACTGAGCGAGGCGGCACTCTCCGTGTCAGAGCAGAGATCTGTGATTTCACTTCCCTGAGCTGAAGGATCCTCCTCCACATTGTCCATCACTCTCTCTTCATCCTCCTCCACCTTCTCAGCATATTCCTCAGCTTTCTCATCACGCCCGCCAGAGTGACCTTCTCCTGGGCGGCGGTCTCCATCTTCATCCCCTACCTTCTCCTGCTTTCGATTATTCTCTTTAAGATCTGATTCCTGCTCACACGCCATTTTACTCTCCTGGAGGTCTTCTTCAGCATCATCAGAAGGAGCATTGTGAGTGTCAAGTTGTATTTCACGGGGTGCAGCGCCAGATGCAAGGTGGGTGGGTGTAACAACAGCAATGGGAGTCTGGTGAGAAGATTCCCTGTCCTGTGATTGGTCCGTTACAGGATCAGCCATGGAGGATTCCTGCGCCTGCACCTGTGCTGGACCTTCTCTCTCTTCCACACTAGGTGAGGAGTCCTGAACCTCTCTGAATGACTGCCGCTGTCTGTGACTTCTCAGTCTGGGGTTAGGGTCACCATGACGCCGGTAGCGAGTGACGGCAGCGCGGGGTTGCTGGACAGGACGGGGGACAGCATCTTGACTAACCGCAGCTGGGGCAGAGCCCGGACTCAGAGGCTGACTTTGCCCTTGTCCTTGCCCCGATAGAGGTCGGCGGCGGTGCCGAGGCGGGCCGCGACCTCCAGGTGGGTGGTGGTGGTGATGATGGTGGTGGTGATGGTGAGGAGGGTGATTGTGATGATGGGGATTCAGTTCCCCATCCTGGTTGAGTATCTGACATGGTCTCCATGACCGGCGTATAGGAGGGTCTCCAGTGGTGCCATTGGGCTGCCTGCTCCTCTGAGGCCCCGAGACCTCCTTGTGCTCCTCGCTGCCGTCCCCCGTTGCCTCTCCCTGATACTTGTGGCTCATGGCTGGGGTGTGATTCGAGTCCAATTTTCAGAACATGCTCCTCTTATCACCAAGAAAAGTCAGCTCAGGGCACAACCTGGGAGAGATGGAGACACGACATAATCAGGAAAATTATTGAAGGTTAAGGATAAAACATTTTGAAGTGTATCGTGATTGGCCTGTTGAGTACCATGGATTCTCCCTGTGCACTTCCAACCAATAGTCACTGAAGTTTTTGAATTGCGTTGATATAAGGACTGGTGAATGCCATTAACATGTCTGCTTAACATGTAAAATAAAATAATGGTAGCTTTGGCGATCACCCCTAGTTTGCACTGCAGGTCTCTGCTGCCTGGGGCTCAGTCTCAGTACCAAATGAACCCGTGTCCTTAGTCACGTCCACCTCTTACTTTGCCTTATTCAGTTGTGCAATAGCAGAGGTGTGAAAATAAGGCTGCAGCTCTATTTATTTATTATTCACACACCTACATCCCACTCACCCCACTTGTCTGATTGTTTAAACGAATAAAAGCTACAGAAGAATTTATGAGCTTGAGATGAAAGCTATGACGTCTCCTGAGATCGGCAAGCACGGATAAAAATCACGTCTTTTTCAGACACGGTTACACCTCGTCCTTACCAAAATACATATGGCTGCTAGTAACTGGAGGCCAGTCACTGTGTATCTAGATTGATTTCCCACTGTGTTCCGTGCCAGCTGCTGATGAGCTTCATCACAAATCAATATCTTTATTACCTGTATTTACAGCACTACAAAAGCATTACGTTAAAATTACTGTAGACTGCTACTTTACATTTTCCAAGTCTTTTGTTTTGAAGGTTATATGCCATTGACTAATGAACATCTCTTCATCTCATCTAAAAAACAGCAATATTGCATATTACACTAAGCAGGGACTACACTGCTAATAGCAGAAAACCAAAACAAAATCCAAATCCTCTGGGATGCAGAGCACTTTAATCTGCACTGCGTTCATCCGTCCGTCCGCCAGCAGCTGGCAGATGGCACAGGGTGGAAAACACGAGAAGGAAGAGGGAGAGGAGGAGGCAGGGCAGGGCAGGAGGACAAGGAGGGGCTTCTATCTTGCTACGTGATAAGATCTGACAGAGAAGAATGGATAAGGGAATGATCTAAATAATAAATGCCCTCTGTGAAGGAGAAGCCCCCTTTTGAGATGTATTTAATGTGACGAGGCAATCGGGAAATCACTCATTTATCTTGTATCGCAGGCTTCTGAGGTCAATAAGTTGGTAGAGGACACCCGAACCTCCCAGCATGTTTCAGAATATTAAACTGGTTTTGGACAGTGGGGAAAACTCTGCAGTGTAGTGGGATATAAAAGAGGAGAAAGAACGTTTCTAAAGGCCAGCGTGGAAAAGCTTTTCCCATTAGTGCTACTATATTTCAGTGCAGATGCATCTTAAAAGGTTCGTATCTGATCCGCCCTCAGTTATTACAAGAATCTATAAATACATTAGAGTTACATTACAACTTTTTTAGCTTCTTCTCACAGCTCTGCAGCTAATGGTCAATCAGAGAGCCCATCGGCACACTTGTTTGCTGACTTGGCCTCTGGGGGTTACGGACTTTTTCAGGGCTTTCAATGCAGGCGGTGCATATGTGAACCAAGACTTCCATTTTTGCATTCATGGCTAAAGAATGCAGATAAATACCTCAAAACCTTTTCCTTATTTAATCTGAATGTAAGAACAAAAACCTCAGGATATAGACCCCTGGCTTCAGCAATTACAACAGTAATCTAAACCAAATTACTATTTTTTTACTTTATTGACTCAAAAAAGTCAGGAAAAAAAAAATCAGAGAAAAGGGAGACAAAGCTGGGCTGAGGAGCCAAGCAGGAGGGGCTACTGCAAGACATTTAGAGAAGATCTGCAGATACACATCATGTCCTCTATGGTTTTCTTATTGTGAAAATTAGTCCCGCTTCTGCAAAACTGGCTATGTATGCGTGTATCTTCTCCACCTTGGACACCTACTAGGTGTAACCCTTGTTTCTCTTTTCCTGAACTGAGTGGTTTCTGTAATATTTTGGGCCTGCTTCTGGAACAAAATAACTGGGTGTGCATAAGAAGTTAGTGAGGGGGATCTCTTCCTGTACAGCTTAGTACAGCTATGCTCAGAAAAACCCAGAAACTATTCTAACGGCTGTCAAATTGTGCTTTTACTGATAAACTGGGGTGACAAAACTCATCATTAGGGCTACAAGGGCGTCCTCAAATGTCCTCTTTATGGAGGAAACAGTTAATGTGGGGTTGCAAACCTAAATGCAGACAGCTGCAGGCACCACACGACTGTTTTCTCTGTTCACTTGTAAACATGATGCCTCAAAAAGTTTTGGATGCTTTGCACAAAAGCTCAGGTCGATAACTTCAGGAGTCTTTCCAGGTCGATCCAGAACTTTGTGGTTGGACTCTTTATGAATGTACATTTAGAGAAATGGGACGTTTTGCAATGCATCTTCACTGAAAAATTGGGAGACATCTTCTTGATGTCAAAAAAAGAATCACAACTTAATCTGGATCCGGTAAGTCTATTTATGCATGGACATCTTGGACTTTATGTCTTTATTTATTCCTGACAAACAGACACAGGAAGCTCTTGATTCAGTTTCTGTTATCCAAGCTAACCTGCTAAGAAATCTGCTGAAGACACTACAGTCAGAAAACTGCTTTCCTTCCCTCACGAATAGATGAAGCTTCCTGTGTGAAAGCAAACCCTCAATAAACGTCTTAATGTGTTTTACAACAAACCAAGGCAGAAACAGAAAAGTATAAATGGATTTTGCAGTGTGGCAAACGCTTACTGCTATTTTATTTATTTTTTGTTAAGGCAATTTCAAAAGACCTACAAAGGGAAAAAAATAAATAAAACAGCTTTAGAAAACCAGGAATTTTGGCCATTCAGCTATTTAGTTAAGAAGGTTTGGTCTGCATATGCTTAAAGCAAAGAGTGTGTGACCATACTTAATGACAGTCTGTGAATATTCCTGTTATTTAATAAACAGAAAAATGTATATTTATAAACTTTTTAAATCATATTTCTGGTGATTTTGCTTTGGTGAAAGTTCAAAAGGTGGCACAAGGTTTACAGATGTCAGATAACACCACATGTGTAAAGGTGTTAAGTAAATTAAAGGCACAAGAGTGAATATGTGAATATGCTGGATGGTGAGGGCAAAGGTTAATGTTGATGCTGAAACGTGAGGACAGACAACAACTGTCAGGAGGGGATGCAGGGGGGTCCAGGGAAAAAGGGTTGGCTTGGGTCACAGATGGCCCTGGCAGTGCTGCTGTTAGTCAGGCCGGGCATGCAAAGCTGAGAGGTGAGCACCGTGCCTCCATCTGTCAGACTGAAGTGAAAGATGCTGGGTGGGGGATTACTAACCCATTAACTCACTGACCTTTCACTGACAATCAGCCACACACCCTCTACATACCAGCAAAGCCCTGAATGATTAAATCTATTTAACACTCTATGTATGCGTCAGGGGTAAAAGGCAGAATTAAAGCAACAAATAATTGATTTCAGTATCAATGCTGCTGTCTTTATATTACATGATTAAACATTTAGTCTATGAAGTATCAGGAAACTGTGACAAACACTAGCCTCACATTTCAGAAATCCAACAATTGGCATAGACTTGAACGACCCTGGCCAGGTTTACAAACTTGAGGTAACAAATGCAGTCAAAACTGAGTGAAATCTAAAGGACGGGGTTAAACCACAGGGGCGTGGCTTTTAGACCCATCATTGAATTCAATTTTTAAAATTCTGTTTTATTTATATAGCACCAAATCAAAGTTGCCTCACATCATTATTATAAGGCAAAAAAAACAACAAGAATACAGAGAATACAGAGAAAACCCCTACAGTCAGATGATTCCCCTATTAGCAGGCACTTTGGTGACATTGGGAAGGAAAAACTCCCTTTTAACAGGAAGAACCCCTCAGCAAAAGCAGGCTTAGGAAAGAGCAGCCATCCCGTCCGGTTGGGAGCCAGGGAAGGAAGACAGGACAAAGACATGCAAGCGTTTTGTTGGTTATCAGCTAGCTAGGTAGTTAGGTTATCAGCCGAGGCTAGTATTCATAGACTGTACAGGGAGCAATGCAGATACATATCTGCTAATTACTACAAGGTAACAAACAAAGTCATTAATCAAAGGTGAAGCTTTCAGACAAAGTGGCCACGCCCCTAACTGCAGAATATGCCTGGAAGAGTCAATAGAAGCTAAAACTGTTTTCAGACCAGGCTGTAAAAAATGCCTTTAATGCTGTAAAGTTAAGCATGTTAAGATCAGAGCCATGGGAAATTACTCACTTGGTCTTAAGTGGCCACTACAGGAACTACAGGCTTTCGTGTAGCTCGGTGTCTAAGCCTGCACACACAATACTGCAGTACCACTTAAACCAACTTTAGTTATTTTTGTTCAGTTTCGATTAGTTCACTGGCAGCAAATTAAAAACAATTTTAATGACTGATTTGCATATTTCAAAGAAAAAATATTAAAAAATATATAATATAACCAAGTTCCATCGTCTTGCTGCCTTACATAACAGTAAATTGAAGTAAACTAAGCTACTTTGGCGTTTTTAATAGATAATTAAAAAAAATTTTTTTTACATTATGGCTATAGTAGATTAAAAAAAGAACGCAATGGGCAGATGAAATCATAAGTACACCTATCCTCATCTTTCTCTACTCAAGTATGATTCATCCTCTCCCACACACACACACACACACACACACAGACCACGGAAACAGACACCCACTCAGCAAGCATATGGCCCATGCAGGGATGCATCAATCGTGACATTACGTGCACTGTGTTACATGTAGCTTCTGGGAGACGATTAACCCATGAAGCTGGCATGAGCTTTTATTCTGAAGGCGCACTCGGTTTCTTAAATGCCCTCCCATGGCCTTGATGTTAAAATACCAAAAGCCTTCTTTGCTTTTGGGATCGCTGCTATCATTATACATGATCAGCCAGTCTTACAGCCCACTTCTTCGAATCGCTGGAATGGTTTAGTGCCCATTTCCTAAACAGTCATTGGTGGGGTTTTGTTTTTTTTTGTTTTTTTTATATTTTATAGTCGTTCACTGCATCAAGATCTTTAAAACATTTCCTGACATGCTCGTGCAGAGAAGATAAAAACGTTTAGCGAACTGTCACCTGTCTAAAAGCCTCCCTCTCTGCCCTCTCGCGCTCCACATTCATCCTCCGCAGGTGTCAGATCCGCCATCAGTGGAAACGACCCGATAACATTCCCACTAAAACCACCAGAAATCCACGATTCGTCGTCTATCCCACCAGCTCCGGGAGGTGACATTTACTCATTTACCTGCATGTCAGTGGAGGAAAGGCCCGGCTTCGGCTGCCGTAGTGCACATCGCCCCTGTGTCTGTGCGTTCTCGCCCGGATCGGCTCGGTTTGTCCCTCCAGACACAACTTGCTCGGATTACAGCGGAGAGCTCAGCCCCTCCTTCTGCACCGTGACATCAGAGCGGATTAGCGATGCACAAAGCGCCTTTATGAACACTGCTGATGTCGGTGGTGCAGACACAAACAGCTCTTTACGGCCGTGAGCTCAGTCAGCCTCATCCCACCTTCATCAGCAGAGAGCAGTTTGCAGCTCTGCTGCAGCACAGCCACACGCCCACGGACTGTCGGAGGGGTCGCTGTTATCGTCCTGTGGATCTCTGCGGTGTCATCCGTTAGAAAGAAAACACCAGTGAAACCGCGCAGGTAGAAAAACGGCGCGTAAGCAAAAATAAAAAATAGAATAACGTCAGAATTTTGAAGACTAAAATAAAATAAAATGTAGTAATTAATAATTAGAAATATATATATATTTTAAATACAATAAAATACTGACAAATGTAGCGCAACAATATGGAAAAGTTTTCACAAAAAAAAACTGGCAAATTAACTCAAAAGAGCAACACATTTTCTAGAAATCAATTGCAATTTAATACGAAAAATGGGGGAAAAAATAGCAAATTTGAAGAAAATAATGGAAATTTTTATTTTTACAAAATAATGAACTGGCAAATTTACCAGCAAGAAAACAGCATTTAAAATATATAAATAAAAGAAAGTAATTGCAGGAAAGATTAAAAAAAAAATATTCACAAATTTTGAAGAAAAAAATAAAATAAAATACTGACAAATTTAGGGTAACAATATGAAAAATGTATGAAAAACAAACTGGCAAATTCACACAAAAAGGCAAATTTATGTGTTGAAAAACAACACGATCAAGAAATAAATTTGAAATCAATAAGAAAAAGAGAGAAAATATTTTGAGAAAAATATTTGCAGCCTTAAAAAAAAAAGTGAAAATATTAGGAAAAATTAACTAGTAAATTATAAAACAATAAAAGAAAGGGAGAAAAAAAAAGCAAATTTATGAATTTAGTAGCCATGGTGCATGTAACATGTACTCATGAGTACTGAAGCACAGATTCATTGTCATTAATTTATTTAAGTTATGGTGCTTTGTACTTCTACACTAATATATTTCGGATCCAAACGTTTTATTGTGTACTCCATGAAATTTAAAGTTTTGTTAATGTATTATTTTTTCAGATTTTAAAATAAATGAAGGTACCCAGCAGTATGTAAGTAACAGATGCAGCATTAAACAGCAGCATTAAGTGTAAATGTACATTAACCAATCAATAGTTATGATTCAGTCACGTAATACGGCTTCTTCACACTGAGTGCTTTCACTTCAGCTACTTTATTTTAACGCTAAAACATTTGTGCTATTACTTACAGAGATTTATGATTTGTTTAATGCAAACAGTCTGAATAAGTGTTTCACTGCTTTGCAAAAAAGATATCCACTACAGCAGCAGCGAGAAGAGCTTTCAGTGCTGCCAAAGTAGCCGAGGTAGTTCGTAGTAAATTACAGGATGACCCCACCTTTGATAACGGGACCACCCTCAATACCAACCAAGTGTGTCTACTCTTACAACTGCTTCTTCAGTCCATGCAGGCCAGCTGTGGCTGAGCAGGTCGCGTACCAGTCAAAAGGTCAGTGGATCGACCCCTGGCTCTTCCATCTTGAGCAAGATGCTGAACTCTGAGTTGCCCGTGATGCATCCAGTGTGACTGTTAGATAAAAAGCTTAGGCTTTGATAAAAGCACTGTACAAATGTGTATGTGTGGGTGAGTAAGACTTGCAATAGAAAGTGCTTTGAATTCTCAGCTTGAGTAGAAAACAAAGAATTAAAGCCTCGTTTCAGTGCCAGCTTTCATGTAATATTTCTGTGTCACAGCACGGGGCTCTATGAGCCTGTAAATTGTGCACAATGAATTTTCTATGCTATGTTTATTCTTGATTAAATATTCAAATTTTCCATATTCTTGCGCCATGACAACCTCTGATTGGGGAGTTTGGTACAAATGCAGTTTTTTCCTGAGCTCTTACTTCTGCTTCACATTCTTGAGCTTATACTTTCACAAGACACCCTGACACACTTCCACATATTTGATAATCTTCATGAATTATTTAAAGGGGTTTGTGAAAGGTTTTCTTTATATGCATATAAATATTATATACTAATAGTCCTGAGCTGCAGTTGCATCTTTTCTACACACTTTTATTTCCTTAATGCAATGCATGTGTCTGAAGTAAAATTAATTATTGAGAATTATAAATGCTGACAAAGTATAACCCCAACCTTTAAACATTGACAATCCTCATTTATCCTCACTTTTATAGGCAAAGAGCAGATTTTCCATCCTTAGTTTTCTTGTTAGTTTAATGTATTGCAGACTGCTATGGCATAAAATGTAATACGCGAGAACAATTTGCAAACTTTGTCAGTCGTGTGTTTTTGTAAACAGTCACAGAAGCATATTTTCCAAGCTGTTATCATTGCTGCCACGTAGATACGTCCAGCTTATGTCATTCAGTCACAAAAGAGACAATTCAACCACAAACCAGGTGTTGTGAATGTCAAATCCCTGTCACATAATCAGGACTACTTAAACAGAAAGGAGCCATTGTTATATTTATTTGTAAGACCTGTGCTTTTACTGCCATAACATGTTAAAATGACAAAGAAGGATCACCCAGTTGCTCCCGCTAAGCTTTGGGGCAGATTCCCCCTTCAATTAAGATTAAATTGACTTTGACCTAGCATATAATCCAAACTGAGAATAGGCTATTCATTTGACTTATTGTGTTCACAAAGTTTTGCACAGCACTTTGACATATAAACAAACTAGACTTGAAAACGTCAGCTTAAAAAGAAAACTAAAAACTCAATCGTCAGAGAAGGGATATAATCTCTGCCAACAAATTTTGTTTGTTCAACCAAAAAAGGCTCACCTTGGAAAGAGTCATTGAGCAGTAGATGGACCATTATTTGTGTCAGGTGTACAGAAAGTCTTATAGACTTATAGACTCTGTTTACACAGTTCTTAGCCTGAAAAGTGAAGTGACCATAGAGCCGTAAACCTACATTCTTTTTAATGGGCAGCAGGGGGCGACACCTCAGGTTGTGAAAAGGAAATCCAGTTGTGCAGACGTTTATGAGCAAATGGTCCTTGGCTCCCTCACTTTGTGACCTCGCTAAACACTTATGGGCTCGGTGACTGTCTTCAGGCCATACTGACAAAAACATGAAGTTAGCGTTGTAAATGATTGTCTTTCTAAGCATCATAAAGAGGAAACATTCAGATTTTGGTTATTGGCTAACAGCTTGCAAAACACAAATTGTCAGCCAATCATGCACTTTCACAGTCACATCCACATTTTGCTGAAAAAAACATCAAGATAGCAACTGCAAAAAAAAAAAAACCCACTCAGCTCAAGGCAAGTGGGTGGTGTCATGGTGTATACGCAGATCCCTTATTCTATCTATGATCTTAGGTGAACAGATCAAGTGAACTACTCTAAGTACAAATATAATCTTCACCAGGGTCCTGTGCTACGACGCAGAAGTTTACCTCAACCACGTAACTTCAGGGTTAACTTTGGATTTTCTGGCTAATTAACTAATTACTGACATAAATTACCATGGTAACTAATGCTGCAAACTTAGCCTGCTCTGGAATAGATTATGATGCAAATCAGAGATCAACAGGTATGACATAAACACCTACAGACCAATCAGTTCTCTAGAAAATGGTGCCATCATTGCTAGCGGCTGACTCCAAAAGGGCTGAACCTAATTCATTTAGGTGCTCTTTTCCAGAGTTACTGACTGAAGCTCTTAAAGTGCACTCTTATAATACTACATCACTCTACAGTGCTTTCCTCTCACACACAGTGGTGTGTTGCTTCAGTCACAGTTGCTGGTAGCATTGTTTTATCTTCCTGTGTAAAGTCTGCTGACAGCACACTTATAAATCATTGTGATTGGGTAGAATCTGCCAGTGCCACCCCTTTCATGTGAACATGCAGGGGAAACCATAGAATAGCTTCACGTGACTGCTTCAATGACTCCTGATTGTCATTGAAGGGGCAAATAAATCTAGATATTTGAAATATACCCTGATTATGTTGAACACGTGTCCAGGCAAATGTGTAATCGCTGCATGAACCAGTGTTTCTTCCTCTCTTACTGCACCCCTTTACAAGTGGTTAATGACTTCCAGTCTCAACAGCTGTAATCATTTTTGTCACTGACACTTAAGATTAATATATGATCTTAATATCATGTATTGGGGGAGGGAGCTATGGTTCCCCACACCCTCCGATAAATCATTACATGGAGAAGCCTTTTGAATACAAGCGCGCACATCCACACAGGTGCACACACGGGTGTTCAGAGACACAATTTACACCTTCCCTGGCTGCTGTTTTGGAACACATTATGTGCTGTCAGTTCTGCATACTGCATAACTAATATTCAGTAGTGACCATCAACCTCTGTTAGTGCTGTGGTCCGCAGATTGTGTTGCTCTGCATTACAGTATTGTGTTGTTGTCGTTTCCCTTTGTTATTATTTATTTATTTAATTTTCATTTGTTGCAGACATGACATGATTGGGGGACAGGAAAAGGAGAGAGAGAGAAAGAAGGGGAGTGAGGGGGAGAAAAACAGAGGGGGAGAGGGAAAGCAAGAGAAAGAAATAAACAAAAAACACGTCCACTGGATCACCTGTTGGAAAAAGCAAAGGGAAACGACAACAACACAACACTGTAATGCAGAGCAACACAAAGGTCAATCAAATGGATCACTAAGGCAAAACCGCGATGGTCCTTTTGATAGAATAAATTCCGTTGGGCATCCTTCCTGACCTTCAGACAATAATTCTGATAGGTAAAGATCCAAACGGGACAAAAAAATAAATAAATAAATAAAATAAAATAAATGGGCGGGTGCTCAAAGTTTAAAAAAAAAGGGGCAGATAGAACAGGCTGAATAACAACAACTGACATTCATGACAAATCTAATATGGAATCGCATCATACTATATGACTGTCATCAGGTGGGGACAATGCAAAGCAAATGTAGCCTATGTTTTACCTGATGGCGTACAATGTTGCTGTTGAGTGATTACTGCTGCTCCTGCTGCTGACAGTGCTGGAGGGCAGGGCTGTGTTGTTTTGAGACTGTAGACATTAAAAAGTCCATAGGTAGCTGATTAAACAAGTGCTTTGAGATAAAAATAAAATGTAAAAAGATCGGTGACAATGCTTGGAACCATAAGGCAACAGATTTAACAAACTGGGAAATAAACTGAAACCAGGATATTAGTAGTGCAAAAGACCAAAAGAGGTCATGGTAGGGTGAGAATGTATTTAAAAAATCTATACAGACAGTGTGTCTGTGTCCTGTTAGCACCTTTTAAACATCACAGAGCACAGAACATCACAG
>VURO01040933.1:0-11188 GCA_015108175.1 Pelvicachromis taeniatus
CTCCCAATCACACCCCTCCAGGTCTCGCTGTCATTGCCCACGTAAGCATTGAAGTCCTCCAATAAGACAATAGAGTCCCCAGGCGGAGCACCATCCAGTACCCCACCTAGGGACTCCAAGAAGGCTGGGAACTCTGAACAGCCACTCGGCGCATAAGCACCGATGACAGTCAGGACCCGCTCCCCGACCCGGAGGCGCAGGGAACAAACCCTCTCGTCCACTGAGAGAAACCCCAACATACAGGCAGCAAGCCGAGGGGATACCAAGATACCCACTCCAGCCCGCCGCCTCCCACCAGAGGCAACTCCAGACTGAGACAGAGTCCAGCCCCTCTCCAGGAGACTGGTTCCAGAGCCCAAGGCGTGCGTTGAGGTGAGCCCGACTATATCTAGCCGGTACCTCTAAACCTCACGCACTAACTCAGGCTCCTTCCCCACCAGAGAGGTGACATTCCATGTCTCGATTGCCAGTCTTGGTAGCCGGGGATCGGTCTGCCAGGGCCTCCGCTCCTGGCCGCCGCCCAGATCACAATGCACCTGACCCCTACGGCACCTCCTGCTGTTGGTGGGCCTGCAGGAAGATGGGTCCATCTCCCTTTTTTGGGCAGTGCCTGCCCGGGCCCCATCATGGACTAAGGCCCGGCCACCAGACGCTCGCCCTTGGGCACCCTCCCCGGGCCTGGCCCCAGGGCGGGGCCCGGTAACCCTATCCCAGACAGGGTAAACTGTTCCCTTGATGGTCTTCTCATAGGGGTCTTCTGAATCGCTCTTTGTCTGGTACCTCACCCAGGACCAATTTGCCATGGGTGACCCTACCAGGGGGCAAATTGCCCCCCGACAACATAGCCCCTGGGATCCCTGGGACACACAAAC
Source organism: Pelvicachromis taeniatus (assembly GCA_015108175.1). Classification (NCBI taxonomy): domain Eukaryota; kingdom Metazoa; phylum Chordata; class Actinopteri; order Cichliformes; family Cichlidae; genus Pelvicachromis; species Pelvicachromis taeniatus. Next base: position 873 of record VURO01040933.1, read on the forward strand.
CCCTCCACCACGATAAGGTAACGATTCGCGGAGAGGGCCTAGAAATTCTGTCCATAAAAATTACAAACAGGTGTGAGGTAAGTGACGGGAAAATGTAAGCGACTCATGTTAACCCTAACCCTCTCTCTTGGGGATTTCCACCTTAACATGGTCAGGGAGTTTGCATTGCGCAGTGTCCCTAAGAGCTAGACCAGCAGAAGCTTAGTCTTCAAGTGGGCCAAGTTGGTCCGGTCTTCGGTTAGAGGCCTGACAAAGTGCAATCCAATTACATGACAAAAGCAGTTACCCAGAGCACCCCATCACTATCACCCCTTTCCCGCCCCCGTTGCCACCATGTGCCCCCTTTACATTTCTGTCTGCCCCCTTATATATGCCTGTCTAGAATCGGCCCAGCTTGGATGAGTGATGAAATGTTTCTCGCACTGAAAATGCTACGCCCAGATGAACAGAATCAACGTTTGGGATGTACTTACCTAGATGATTGAGCATACATAAAGACATTTTGTGTGGAATTGGTGCAGCCAAATGTCCAAGAATGCATTTCGTCCAAAGCTCAAATGTGCTTCAATGTTTTCATAGATGTTTGTGACCCCAACAACCCCTATAGTTGACCATGGAGATCAAGGCTCATTAGAGCCGGCGAGAACGCAGACACCTGTCCTTCCATGATAGTTCCTCCTCTTCCTCCTCTTTCTTGGTTTTCTGCTGCCTGAGGTCTTCACTGATCATTCGATTGGTTGGGGCAATCTTCCTGATGCATTTGTGAATGTTCGTTGTTTTATCCTTGATAATGGTGCTGACAGTCACTAGTCACCGGCCTCCTACCTTCCGCTGAGCATAGCCTATGGGTGCTGGACTTGGAGTCGGAAGCGGACGCTGGTTGGTTTGACGGCAGATGTAGAGTTTGAGGAGCAAATCTTGAAGTGTGTAGCGTGGTTGTTGCAATTAGTGTGGGTTTGGGTTTAAGGAGTGCTTGGTTGGTGGTTTTGCTGTGTGATTGAGGTAAGTAGGAGAGTCGGCCGGAGGCCTGTATAGATCCGGTAACGGTATCCTGCAGACTTCTTCCATAGAGCAAGGTTGGCACTGACGGAGGGCAGAAGGAGTGTGTGGAACAGTATGGATGGTAGTCAAGAAGATGAGATTGGCGGTCAGGGTGAAGAGAATGAGTGGGAAAGAGGCATAGAGCTAGTGAAAGGAAGAGGAAAAAGAGAAGTGAGGGTAGTACAGAAGGAACTGATAGTGAAGGGAATGATTCATTGTAAGGTTTGAGGAAGAGAAGAAGAAAATAGATCCACTTAAGCTGACAAAATCACTTAAAGCACAAGGTGGGGAAATCAAATATGCTAAGATACTCAAAGATGGAAATCTACTGGTTGGTTGTAACACAGAAGGGCAGGTGGAAAAGGCACGGAAACTTGTGGGAGTGTGCAAAGTCAAAGTGAAGAATACTGTAAGAGTAGGAGAAAGGAGAACTAATGGAAGTAAAGGAGTTATTGTAGGAGTACTGTTAAATGGAAATATGAAAGAACTGGTGGAGAATTTAAAACTAAGAAATGGAGAAGTTAAAGAAGCAAGGAGAATGACTAGAGGTCCAGTTGAAACAAAAGAGGTACCAAAGGAGGTCTTCTTTGGATTAATAAGATTCAGTGTGAGGGAGTCTGTACCCAAACCAATGACGTGTTTTAATTGGCAGGGATTTGGACATATTGCCAAGGTGTGTAAAGGAAAGAGCAGATGTGCTTGATGTTCTGGAGATCATGAGGAAGTGTGGTGTGTGAGTAAAACAAAAATATTGTAGTTGTGGAGGAGAACACAGTGTTCCTTTTTGGGGATGTGAAGTGCTGAGGCAGCAGACAGTTGTTTAAAAAACGAGGGAACTGCAGAAAGTGACCTATGCAGAGGCATGTAAAATGGTGGTGCAAGAGAGACCGATTGGGAAACCTAGGTTAGGGGAGAAACAAGTAATGGAAAAGGTTATGGAAATGGTTGAAAGGAAAATAGAGGAAGAGAAGAAGAAGAAGCTGGTGACATTCATTGCAGCAGTAATAAATGCAACCTCAGATGTGAAGTCCAAGACGGAGAGGATTCAGATTATTGTGAAGGCAGCATGTCATGGTTTAGACATGAATATCAGGTGGGAGGATATAAGAGGTGAACTAAGTAGTCAGGCATGTCAAGGGGGATGATGTGGTGGTAATTTTTATAATCATATTAATCCTACAGAGGAATGCAAGGAGTCTCTTGTCAAATGGTCAAGATTTTAAACAGTTTATATACAATCAGACAGAAAAAGCTGTCACAGTTTGTATTCAGGAAACATGGCTGAAGCCTTTTTTGTATTTTAGAGTGTATGGGTATATTGCTGCTAGATATGACAGGGAAGAAGGAAATGGAGGTATGTATCTTACATTGATTAAGGCAGGTATTTCATATAAAATAATTGAAAGGGAAAGCAAGTTGGAGTATGTAGAAATTGAGGTTTGGACAGGAGGGAAGGTGATTATGGTTATTAATTTTTACAATCCTTGTAAAAGCTTGAGTTAAATAAGCTGGAGGAAATAGACATGAATGGAAATGTTATATGGTGTGGAGATTTTAATGCACATCATTCATTATGGCGGGGTGAGAAAACACACTTTAAAGTGTTAGAGGAATTTCTGGATAATAAAAATCGTGTGTGTTTGAATGATGGGAAGAAGACAAGAATTGATATTAGCTCTGGTAAGGAGTCAGTATCAGATTTAACATTTGCTTCTAGTTCTTTGGCTCCATTATGTGAGTGGCAAGTAAGGAGTAAGTCATTTGGTAGTGATCATTATCTTGTAGTCAGTAAAATAAGGATGGGTCAAATACAGGTGCCTGGAACATTAGGAGGGAAGTGGGTGTTTGGGAAGCCGAATTGGGGGAAATGTAATATGTGAGATTATGTGAGAGGAAGCTTTTACAGGTTCAAGATGACTTGAGTGTTGAACGACTGAATCAAGAAATTAGTCAAAGTATTTTAAGTGCTGCTGAGGAGGCTATTCCAAAGACATGAGGAAAAGTCAGGGAGAGATCAGTTCTGTGGTGGAATGATGAGTCTAAGTTAGTAGTAAGAGAAAGAAATAAAGTATTTAAGTTGGTCAAATGCTCTCATAATTTTCAACATTTAATTGAATACAAAAAAGCACAGGCAAAAGTCAGAAGTACAATAAGAAGAACAAAGAGAACATATTGGAGAGATTTCTGTAATACAATTGGTAGCCATACACAAATAAGGGAAGTTTGGGAGATTATCAGGAAAATGGGGGGAGACAGAAGCGAATGGAGTGATCCAATACTTAATAAGAATAATCAAGTAGCTGTAACTGATAGGGAAAAGGGTGATTTAGTGGCAAAGAGTTTTGTTGAACTACATAGTGGGAGAAATTTATCAGATGAGGGTAAACGAGGAAGAGAGAGGACTACAGGAAGAAATCTTGAAGCTTTAGGGAGGAAGGAGAGCACTGAAGATGTAATGAATTGTCCCTTCTCTATTGGAGAAATGAAAAGAGCTCTGGATAGAGCCAGGAATAGTGCTCCAGGGAAGGATGAGGTGTGTTATGTTATGTTGAAACATTTAAGTGATGTACTTTTGAATACACTGTTCATATTATTTAATAAGGTATGGAAAGTAGGGTGTCTCCCATATAGATGGAAAGAAGCAATAATTATACCAATAAAGAAACCTGGGAAAGACTATAGCAGGGGTCACTAACCTTTTTGAAAGTGAGAGCTACTTCTTGGGTACTGATTAATGTGAAGGGCTACCAGTTTGACACACACTTCTGAAATAACAAATTTCCTCAATTTAACTTTAATTATATGATATATGATATCATTAATAATTAATGATATTCATCTATGTAAAGACACTGATTATGGCAACTGTTTCCGTGGAGACCAGCTAGCGCTGATCTCATATTTAATAATAAATATTTTTTTATATATTATCTCTAACAAATTGATACCAATGCAATTGTGATTTTAAAAAAATAGCAACAAAAAATAAAAACAGATGCAGTTGTTATAGTGAGCTAATTTTAGAACAGGTCCGCGGACGACTTATGTGGTCCTTGCGGTGCCCGCGGGCACCATGTTGGTGACCCCTGGACTATAGTGATGCTGGAAATTATAGATACATTACTTTGACTTCCAATATGTGTAAAGTGATGGAAAGGATGGTGAAAAAGAGGTTAATACAATTTTTAGTGTCAAGAAATATAATGGCACCTTATTAGAGTGGTTTTAATAGAGAAAGAGGGGCTATGGATCCCGTTTCATGCCTTGAAGATGATATCAGGAAAGCACAAATTAATAAAGAGGTGGTAGTTGCTGTGTTCTTTGACATAGAACAGGCATAAGATATACTCTGGAGAGGGGGTTTATTGATCAGATTACATGAATTAGGAGTAGGATGAATTATGTTTAATTGGAATTTCTTATGTGACAGAACAATTCAAGTTAAAATAGGGTCACATGTTTCAGAGCCATGTAAAACAGAAAATGGAACCCCTCAGGGAAACCCAACAGTGTTTTCAGCTATGGTCAATGATATTTTTAAAGATATATCTGATAGTTATGGTAAGTCACTTTTTACTGACGATGGAGCATTATGGGTAAGGGGGAAAAATGTAGACCATCTCATTAAGAAACTTCAAGAGGGGATAGATAAAGTAGAAAAGTGGGGTGTAGAATGGGGTTTTAAATTTTCTGTTGAGAAAACTAAACTCATGTTTTTCACAAATAAAAAATAGGGGAAAATCAACAGTTATACTTGTACAGGAAAGAGCTAGAAACGGTTGATAGATCATAAATTGTGTGAACAAAATAAAAATGTAGTAATAATGTGGAAACCAGCTCATATAGGTATTGTGGGTAATGAAAGAGCAGATAGGTTGGCTAAAGAAGCTGTTGAAAAAGTAGATGTTGACGTGCAGATGCCATTGTCAAAATCTGAAAAGAAAAGTAGTTTGTAAAGAAAGTAAGAATTTCTGGAAAATAGCAGGGGATAATGAAATAAAAGGGAGACATTTATATAGAGTACAAAACACAATAGAAATTAAGAGAAGTAGTGAATCAAATAGGCAGGAGGAGATAATTATAAGTAGAATACACACAGGTAATTGTTTTCTGAATGGTACTCTTTTTAGGAAACATCCGACTGGGTTATGTGATTGGTGTAATGATATAGAAACGGTTGAACGTATTCTTATTAGTTGTAGGAAGTATGTCAGTCAAAGGAGAATGTTGAGGGTAGAAATGGGTGATAACCATTGTTGCCTTCACCCCTGTATATAGTCCCATGTCCTCATTCACTAGTGTTTGACGTTGCTATTGGAAAGATCACATTTTGTAAAATAAACTTTTCACGCCACTTTGGAGTCTCCGTGTTTGAATCTGCATTTCGGGTCCATTCAGTATTCTGGCCTCACCGGCAGTGACAGCATCCTGTCAAATACAATATAATATGGCAACATTACTAATAGCACATCTTACTTATGTGTTCAAAAAATGTTAACACATAAGTACTCTGCAGTTGGATTTTAATGATTATTTCATACCATAACTTTGTAATTTTAGTACAATAATACTTTGTTTGTTGTATTTATGAAACTATTGAACTGAAATAAAGAAAACTGTGCCATTTAAGTTGGACCCGGCCCATGTAGACTGCGGCTGGGTCCCACGAGGGATGAGGCTGAGGTTTTGGGACACAGCTATTGAGCCATTAGCTTCTTGGTTCCTAACACATATCACAAAAAGGTTAATTTGGAAAAAATCTAAATTATCTCTGTGTAAGCGGCAATACATTAAAAACTGTGGGACCCACTACACAAGCTACTTAACAGGCACTTTTTACAAAGATTATTTTTAATTAAAAAAATAACCATAAGTAAATACCCAAAGCCTAACAACACAACTGCTACAAAAATGTAACTTTTGTACCACCAGATTTTCATATACTTACATTTAAAAGTGCATTAACTCCCACTTCATCCGCGATTGTTATAAGAAATATTCTCCTGTATGACCCGCAATGAATCCAGGGATTTGGTGGGCCATGAAGGATACACCCGACCCATCCTTCAAATCTGGGGAAAAGTAGGACGCATTTCATGCCACATTTGGTGGACTCTTCAAATTTAGACAGCCTTCCTCACACGTCGCTGTGACGTAATTGCCTACAAATGCGGCCTTCGAAGCATGCTATCCCTGAGCTCAAAGGACAGCGTTATGGTCAATATCCTTACAACTCCACTTACCGACCATAGAGCAAAATATATTAATATGCAACTTTCTCCTACTGTTAATTTTAAAAGATCTTCATATTGGAAATCAAATAGGTCGCTTCTGAGCCATACAGTTGTAAAATCTGAAATTACATGACTGTTAAAACACTTCATACACATGGCTAATATTGAGAATTCCTATAGCACAAACTTGGAAATTTTCAAATTTGAAACGAGTAAAATGTTGGCAAATGGGGCAAAAATAGCTAAGACGAGGGCAGCATAAGAAGAAAATATAATTGTTCAAATTTCCGCAATATATCAACTCCCACCAGATGAGGTCTCGGAGAAGGATAAATTACGTCTTTGGACCTTTCAATGTAAACTGGATGAGATTTACTGGCAGAAAGCTGAAGGAGCTTTTGTTCGTTCAAGAAAAAGATGGATAGAGGAGGGAGAGCAGAATTCTGCTTATTTTTTCCGCTTAGAAAAACATAGGTCTAAAGCTACTACTATTCATAAATTGAATATAAATGGTACAGTCACTGATGATGCAAAAATTATCTTTCAATTTTCTTGTAATTTCTACTAAAGTCGTATGAATCCAATTACAACTCAAAGGTTGCTACCCAATTTATTGACTCTGTACATAATGTTGTAATGATTAAAAGTGCTAATAGGCTTTTTTGTGACAGTCCGAAAAAGAGAGATTGACTTCTGTTAAATTCCTTAAAAATAACAAATCTCCAGGCCCAGATGGGCTGGTGGCTGAATTTTATAAATCATTCTCTTCTCAGCTAGCACCTTTTTTGTTCCTGGTTTATAATGAAAGTATGGAAAGGGGTACTCTTCCCCCCAGCCTCACTCAAGGACTTACTACTTTAATTCCCAAACCCACAAAGGACCTGCTTTCCATATACAACTGGAGACCAATTAGCCTACTAAATAATGACTATAAAATAATAGCTCTATTGCTAGTTAGAAGAATTAAATATATTTTGGATGATATTGTAGATGAGACACAATCTGGTTTTATGACAAACAGGCACATCTCCAATAAGACTATGAACATGGTGGTCTCAATGTTTTGGATTTCACTACCCTAAACAAAACGTTCAAAATTAATTGGGTAAAACATTTTCTTAAAAATCCGGTCTCCATTTGGAATTTTATTCCTCACTACATTTTCTCTAAGTTTGGTGGTCTAAGCTTTATCTTAGGTTGTGACTACAATATAGATAAGCTTCAAGAAACTTCTATTAGCATGGTTCTATTAGTTCTATTAGCATGGTACCTTATATATAAACACAACTTTACATCCCATACATATTTACTTTGGAATAATAGGAACATAGTGCACATATTTTTTTCTAGTTGGGTTGAGAAGCAGATTGTTTTAGTGAATCAGCTCTTTAATTCTAATGGACAGCTTGTGTCTTATTCGGAATTCTTAAACACATAAATTTCCAGCCACACCCAAAGAATATGCCATATTATTTGATGCGATACCTACGGGGATTATAATGTTATTTAAAGGTATTCAATCTTGCATAACAACTTTTTCTTTCCCCAACCCTGTGGATTCACACATAGGAAGAATCTGTCTAACAAACCATAGTAAAGGTAATAAAAATATTCGTGCTGTGTTTCAGAGAGAATCTTTATCTGTTCCACGGGTGATTTCTTATTGGGATTCTTTTGTCAGTGACATCAATTGGAAAAGAGTTTGGACAATTCCTAACAAGTGTTTTGTAACGAATAAAGTAAAAGAAGTTTCATTCAAAAATACTTCACAAATATTATCCTGCTAATCATTATATGACGAAGTTCAAAAGAAACATAAATGTGAACTGTGGATTTTGTGGAAGCCAACCTTAGACTGTACAGCACGACTTCTGGATCTGTTCAGACGCTGGAACATTTTGGAAGGACTTCAGCAGAATCATTACTGGACAGCTATACAAGGACTTTGAAATGGAAAAATGTTGTATTTTGTTTCTTTTGCAGGCAAAAAAAAAAGGATGTATACTTTATAATAAACGTATTAGCTATCTTAGCTAAATTTTATTTCCACAAATGCAAACACAGTAGCCAAAAGCCTAATTTACACACTATTATAATGATACTCTACGTTACATAAAATTGATTAGTGGATCTCTTAATAAAAAGGCTATAAAAACAATTACTATTTGTACTGACTACAAACTATTTGAGTGTATGTAACCTTTTATATTGCACCCCCTGGCATATGTTTTGTTTTAAATTGCATACATTTTCTAAATACTGTTGTTCAATAAAGTTTTTGTTTTAAAAAAAAAACAAAAAAGCATGCTATCCCGTGTTTTCTAAGCGTAGTTGCGTCACGTGACCAGAAAGCAACGAATCACAACAGAGCAGGAAAAGGAGGAAGCGGAGCAAAGTATACGGCAGAGGAGTCGAGCAGAGAGAGCTGCGTTTTCATGAAACGAGATTAAAGTAGTGAACTTAGAGGAGAGAAACAAAGTAAATTATCGATAATATACCACTACCAACGTTTGGATCGATATATCCATCGATCTGCCCACCCTCGTCTCCTGGATCGTTGATGAGGTCAGCGTGAATCACGTGGGTCTCTGCTCCCTGATCTGTTTCCTGTGTTTGGAAAGAGTTCCAGCTTCATCACGGAGTTTCTCTCGGTTTGTGGGCTCATCTAAAGGTAAGCACCGAGCTAACTTTAATGTGTGTTCAGTTAATGTTGAGTTTAGCTCCTGAATGAGGTCTTCTGCTGCTTTCCTCGGTGTCTGTTCACAGTTTATTGTGAACACGTTGAGAAAATAGTGAGAGTGTTTTGCAGTGTATTTTTGCAATGGCGGTGTGGTGCCAAAGTAGGTATCTCCGACAGAATTTCTTTCTCCGGTGTCGGGAGCTCGCGCTGGGCTGTCCAAATCACAGACAAATAGTATCACACATTCTTCATTTTTAGTTCACAAACACTTCTTATAATGACTTATTGCTCCTGAAACTTGGGAAGTTTTAGCTCTTTATACAGTAAAGTTACAAATAATTATCAGGCTAAATGTCCTTTGTTTATTGAAATAATCTCATCCAATAAGACGTGAGAACAATAAATGTATAATTTTCTAAAATTTAGACTTTTCTGTTGTGACCCACAAACTGAACGGCACTAATATTTCACGTTGTCACTAAAACAGTTCACTATTTTCACCACAGGGGAAACAAATTCTGTCAGGATACCTACTTTGGCACCACAGCGGCGCGATAGGTTGCAGCGGCCAAACCATGGTGCCCTCCTTTATTTTATTTATATAATGTATATAACTCACCCACTTGCTGCACATAATGTCCTCTTTGTATATATTCACTCACTGTATATAATGTTCTTTCTCTTTTTGCACAGTCGAGGAGCGTATCAGGTCACATTTCACTGCGTGTTGTACTTGTATAACTATGCACGTATCAAAGAAGAAGTGCAGACCACACAAATTCATCACAGATTCACCTAGCTGCTAAGTGATTACCTATTCTGTACCAATGCTTGTCACAGTTTTTACTTGTATTCTAATCCCACTATGCATTTTGATGTATTTTAAGCATGATCAAGCAAACAAACAACAGAATGTTTTAATCATGCTGTGGATTGAATGTTGGAGTTTATTCTATTTAGTGTAGAGAGAAAAAGAGTCTGGTCCAGCTGCTTTGTGCCGGTTTTGTCTTTTAAAGAGCCTATTATCTCTGTCAGGTATGGAGAGAGGACTCACGGAGGGTGGAGAGACTGAAGTGGTGATCAGGTCTAGGTCTTTTATCCAGATTTGCTCTGATTCAGGTTGTGATAATTTATTGATCTTGACGGTGGTGTCCGTGGCTGTGATGAGATCCACTATGGGCAGCTGTTGTGGAGAAATGACTAAATTCACTCTTTTGGCTAGCACAGTGTAAGCTCCTTAAATCACCACGACCTGGACGACTGAGAACCTTCACAGAGACGCTGTTTGTAGAATCCAAATGAGGATTCTACAAACGTACCCATTTGTAACGCAAATAACTAGGGCTAGTTTTATTGCAATG
>VURO01040934.1:0-34138 GCA_015108175.1 Pelvicachromis taeniatus
TTATTCAATTGACCCCCGGCTAGCTATGGAGCTGGTGGGTAACAGACGGAAACGTGGGAGCTTTTGAAAATATGTGGGGTCTTGATAAACTGAGCAGATATTTGAGGTTTACACAGCTACATTCTCGCCTGGAAACATGTTAAACGTTCATTTTGTGACGCAGAAAGAATAATAAGAGTCATATTAAAGCTAACTAGCCACAGCTATCGTTGAAGCAGGGCCGCGCTATGAATTCTGGGACACAGCTTCTTCTTCTTCGGGGTTTAACGGCAGCTGGCATCCTTGTACATGCAGTGCTGCCATCTTCTGTTTCAGTCTGTTATTACACTCTTAAATCCACTACTTTTGGGATCTTATAAAGCTTCAAACGACGCGTCGACTATTAAATTAGTCGTTGACGATTTTGATAGTCGATGTAATCGTGACTAGTCGACTAATCGTGGTAGCCCTAAAGTAAAGTTTAGTCGAGTTTAGCAGAATAGCAGAGCAGGTGAAAAGATGATGTTTCTTACCTGCTTGTAAAGCTGAATTAGTTGATGACCAGGGATCTGCTCTGAGCCCTTTCTTGGTTGCAGTAGTGATAGACGTGTTAACTTGAGGTCGGGGAAGACTCTCCAAGGATTATAATATTCGCAGATGACGTTGTGATCTGTAGTAAGACTTGGGAGCTGGTGGAAGAAAGCCTGGAGAGGGAGAGGTATGCACTGGAGAAAAGAGGAATGAAAGTCAGAGGTGTGAGAGGGAGACGGGTGAAAAGCAACAGACAGCACACTAAGCTAGGTAAAGAAGAAGAGAAGCAGGTAAGCTGGAGTGGATGGAGATGAGTGTCGGGGGGTGATTTGTGACAGAAGTCTAGCAACAAGAGTGAAAATGAAGGTGGTAGTGAGACCTGCTGTGATGTATGGTTTGAAGATGGTGGCACCATCAAAAATAATAGGAGGTTGAGCTGGAGGTGAACAGACTGAAAATGCTAATCTTTTCAGTAGGAGTGACCAGAATGGATAAGATTAAAAATAAGTATCAGAGGAACAGCTTAGTGAGCAGTTTGGAAGAAAAAGACGAGAATGAGATGGTTTGGACATGTGCAAAGGAGGGATAGTGGATTTACTAGACAAAGGATGTTCAAGATGGAGTTGCCATGTGGACAGGAGAAGAAGACCACAGAGAAGGTTCATGGATGCAGTGAAGGAGGGCTTTGATAGGATTGATTTGAACGAAGGGGAAGCAGATAACTCATTGTGGCAACCTTAAAAGGATGCCAGCAAAAGAAGAGAAGATGGTTTGATAAATGACATTTCTGTGATTTTGATAGCGATTAAAGAAATGTGTGGTGCTCTTGTCTTCTCTAGAAAACATTATCTTGCAAAACAACTGAACACAACATGTCTTGGTCATGCTGCTTTCTTACTTTTTCTGTGTGTGAGTGTGAGAGAGAGAGAGAGAGACACACACACAGAATGGCTATATGATCATGTCATCTCCACATTTGGTTTGGCTGGAAAAAAGCATGATGTGTTGGACTGATTATTATACTTTAGCAGCACGTGAATGAGCATAAACACATTTAACAATCTGCACATTATATTATATTATTGTAGGGTCTTTACGTTTTATTCAATTTTTTAACTTTAAATGTGATGAAAACACTCAAATTGTTGACTACTTCACTGCAGTGCTTGATTTGCTGGAATCAAAGAAAATTATTCCACCACAAATTTAATAAATATCTTTCTCATCTTTGTTTCACCAGGGGTTCAAATCCAGTTACCAGGGAAAGCCACTATTGGACAGACTACTCATGCCCTGCCACAGTCTTCTTCCATGTTCACACCAGAGTCTGTTTCAAATGCATGTAGTCTAACAGCCTCCACCACTACCACTGGACTGGTCCCAGCAACAAGTTTAAATGCCATCACCAGTTGTTCTTCCCAGCTTATCTCTCATGGGTCTGTCAGCACCAGCTCTCACCTCCAGGGAATCCCGTCATCCTCCTTCATTTCACAGACAGGCTGTTATACATCCATAAACGCTGCTGCTGCTCAGCCAAAGGGAAACATGACAAAGAATGATGTTAATATTCCAGGAAATGTAGTGTCCATCACCACTCCTGTTCAGACAGCTACTACTGTGGAGAGTAGGCCAGCCCAAACTTCCACACTCACTCTTGACTGTCAGAGGGGTATCGGTGAAGAAACCACTTCCTTCTCCTCCTTTTCTTCTTCTCAGTTTGCTCGCAATAAAACCCAACTCCCTCTCTCCTCTGCAACAACCACCTGTACCCCATTCACCACCTCTGCAACCAGCACAATCCAGCAGAGAATAGTCATTAACACTTCTACGCCACTTGCTGCTGGCACACAAATTCTCCTCAACAATGCACGCTTTGTAGTCCCTCCCCAGGGTTTGGCTTCAGGCAGCCACGTCCTTATCATCTCTAGCCCTGCACAACAAGTGCCTCCTGCCAGTCCCGCAAGCACTGGACCATCAGTACCTTCTCAAGGTGCAAGCCATGCCATGGTAGCCCCCCGGGCACCAGTTTTACCCCAACCCCCAGCCAGGCTGCCTGGTGTGCCAGCTGTAAGTTCTCCTTTTGTGGCAAGCACTCCTGCTGTCGTTCCACCGTTGCTGGCAACAACTCCTAATGTCATGTCACTAAAACTAACAGGAACACCTGGCATGGGCTCAACTTTGTTACCCAGTAAAACAAATGTAGTATCGGCACTTTCTAGGTTGCCAACTGAACATGTGGGCAACTTTGCTTTACCTCCAGTAGGTACATCCACTCTGGTCTCCCCTACAGCAAGGTTAGACAGTGTACCAGCTGTACCAGTGGTAACAAGTGCCCCTTGTCTTGGATCAGCACAGGGCACAGTCAGACTAGCTACTGCTAAACAAACAAAATGTTTATCAACCATTTCGCCTGTAGTAGCACCCCCCTTGCCCAGATTGTCGGGACCTCTGTCATTGCCTGTAGTCCCCAGGCCATCAGCTGTTACCCCACCCAGCCCTGTTATACCAGTTCCTGCACCCATCTCTTCGGCGGTAGCACCCGTAATAGCAGACACACCAGCTTTGCATGGTTCTCTTCCTGCCCAGCATGTGATTGCAGTGACAACCCTGGACCTAGGCATACAGCCTCAGCAGACAGCTGTTCGATTTGCAGCATCGGCCACTGCTCAACCGCAGGCTATAATGCATTCAGGATTGAGCAACACATCAATCAAAAAACAGACCCCACTCGCGCAAACGGTGCCTGCAGGCACACGGACACAGGTTTTGCCAACTGTGGCTGTCCCACCAATCATCAGTGGAGTCTCTAGGATGCAGACACTGCCCATTGCTACTGTTCCCCCCATCGGAAGCACTGTCAACACATTTGAAACGGCACCCGTGGAGTCCGCATCTTCATCCAGCACAACTGTAATAATCACTCCAGCTCAAACAATCCCATCGATTAAAACGAACACCACCATCCATCCACCTGTTGTACTAACCAATCAGACACTTGGAAAACACTCTGTGCAGACCTCAGCCCTGGGTCTGCATACAATTGTAACTTCCAAGATGCTCATTAGTCCTGATGGGGCTATTTTAAGCACTGTTCAGCATCCGGTCAGTTCAGCAGAGGTGACTGCCCCTCCTGAACCTCGGGATGCACTGGTGATTTGTACCAACAGTTCCACTGGAGCACTACAAACACATGATTCCTCTTTACAGCCTTCATCGGCAAACACAAAGTGAACCAATTAAGGTGGAGTTTGAGGGCTCAGACACCAGCTGAGCTGAGCTTTTCAGCTGCTTAGTTTTAGCAGGGTTCATATCTTTTAGCTTTTTTTAATCCTGGTTAAAGAACTACTTTTTCAGCTTTAGTTTGACTCCTAACTTAAAGTTATGCTACATTAGGTTTTATCCTCTGGTTAAATTGTCTTACATGTAAACCTGCTCAGTCAGACATGGTGAAAAATGTATACTGTGAAGAGTTTCTGGAGGGGGACACTACTAAGGTTGCCCTGATTTGAAATATGTAGATTCTTGCCTTGAGTAAATACAAGTGATATAACCAATCAATGCAACAGGAATGTAGATGAAATAGATTTCAAGTTGCGCTTTAGCAGTTTAGTATTTCAGTTCCAGTATTGTTTCCGGTTTGTCATTACAACTTGCTCTACTTTTGTCAGTTTGGAAAGAAAGAAAAAGAAAGAAAAATCCATCAGCGTCCAGTCTGTCATGTCCATTTTTTCAACCAGTAACTATTTGAAAGCTGTATTTTAGTTTTTAGAAATAAACTACTAGATAAATTTGTACTACATATTTGAGCCCATTTAAATGTTTTAAAGTCACATTTATTTATTTTTACCATATAGATTTTTCCAGAAAAAAACAAAAACAATTATTAGGTACATTTTCATGGAACAATTATGGACGATACTGCATGGAAATAAACAATGCAACTGTCCCAAACAAGCGTGTCTGCTTTGTTATCCTCAAAAATGTGCGAGAATAGTGTGTTACTGTTTATTGAAACAAGCTATAGTATTTAAGTTGTGTTCATTTGTGTAGGTTTTAATTGTTCAAAGTGAGAGATACAGTAGTTTCACCTAAATTAAGCTACAATGCGCTATATTGCTAGGGACATAAGATTATATATTTTCAAACAGCAAGGGGAGCTTGGAGTTCCTTCTTCATTGTCTTCCTTCGCCTCTTCCATTTTCAGCCACAGTGCTTCAGGGGGAATAGGGAGGAGGCAATGGCCCTGAGGAAATCTTCTCATAGGCTGGAGGTGCATTAGGAACCTGGAGATAAGTGGAACAACAGCAAAAATGAAAGCTATGTTTATGCAGCATTAAAAAGTGAGGCCAAAGTTTTATTTCCCTAGCGGTGTGTCATTACAACAAATGCAAAATGTCAATTTTTCACACATGGGATCGTGCATGATATTTGAAAGAGTGCTGCTCTGATCCTTCTTTCACTTTTCCACCATACACACATCTCCCCTAAGCATTAAACATTACTACGTCCCCTCCAGTCTGGTGACATAATCCCTGCTTCAGGCATCCACTGCTTTGGCTTTCACGTGCTCTACATCATGTTTCAGAGCTCTGAGGCTCTGTGCAGTGTCAGGTTACACAAAATTTTAATGTTCTATCTACTGATGGGAGGTATAAAGGTAGAGACTTTACTATAGCTTATATATGTGCCTATTATTCCTGAAGTAATTCCCTCACCACAGATCGGAAGCTGCCAAAATCAGTAAGAGCCATCTTGTTTTCTGCTGGAGATCCTGCCTCCGAGTACTGGCTTCCTGTATAACCTGATGAGCCCGATCTGGGGCTCTGCAAGTTACAGAAAGGTGTATGAGGTTTTATGGGGAAACAAAATGAGAACGGTGATACATGCTGGGACAAAAATTGGTACAAACTGAACATATGATGCTCTTTGAAATAGGATGAACTGAATTTTAATTTTGAAATTTTAGAGCTGTTCGCCAACAACAAATCAGAATAACAAATCGCTTATAACGTGTGACGGTCTCACTCTGATAAGTTTGTAGCCACTCCTTTTCTTGAAGTACCAGCAGCCCAGGATGAGAAGTGCTGCCAGGATGACAACCAGCAGAGCTATGCCCACTGCCCTGTGGTCCACAAGGCAATTTAAATTGAGAAAAGCTTTACTTTGCACATGGGATTTACAGTGTTCACAGCAAGAAATATTCGGGCACGGCAGTAGCTTAATAGCAATGATTTTAAGATGACAATAGACACATACTCCTCAGCTCTGACGTTTCCTCGCCTGCTGCTGGCAAAATAAACGTTGAAGTCCCCACGAGGCATGCCGTGTGTACGATTACACAACATTAAGCTGAAAGTCAACAAGAGATCATTTTATAAGCAAGAAATAGACAATACGTCCACGTGATTGACTGTTTAAACCCACTGTAGCCTATATAGCCATATAATAATTGATACTGGGCTATGATGTGAGATGTCACTTTGATATTATTGCAGATGGAGGTCCATAAACTGCCAAACAAATAGTCTGGAAACAGTTAAACATCATGAAGCCCAGCTCTGCACTGTGAAATCATTATTATCTACCCAGGCTGCAAAGTTTTTAAGTGAAAACATTATATTGCATCTTATCTTGTTAAGTTAAGATCAAGTTTAGGTAGTTCTCATTCTTTAATAGCCTGTAATGTAAAGCCAATTTTTCTTCATAAAACCTTTAAAACTATGAAAATAACACAAAATTGTAACTGTGTAGGGATTCCAAAGTTTGGATCACTTGCTTTTTCCACTCTGTATCTTGGTCCACACACTAATCAGTGCATTTGCCAGACTTGGCTGCGTCTCTTCTCTCTGTCTTTGTGTTGAGTGACGCTATCTCATAGTCTTTAAGAGCACGTAAATACAAATCACATATATATTATATAGATATAATGGAAATCAGCTACCACTTAGGTTGCCTTTGAGTATCCTACATCTGTGCAGTGAAATGAACTTCAAAAATGAGCCTCTAAATGAACATTTCCTTACTTAACATTAAAGTCATGTCAAATTAAGCCTTTCATTAAAGCACAATGCTCCACATGCCTTTAACAGGCCTTGTTTTAATAGAAAAGTAAGACAAACTGAAAAACCGGCTACCTTACCAGGTTTGAGATAAAGGTTTCAGAAAGCAGCTCTTCTGGTCAGCTTGCCTTCTCAGAAAGATTGGGTCCACGGAGCTCTGTGTTTCTTCACTCCTCAAATATCTTACCTCAATGTGCTGGAGAGCAGAAAGGGGCAAAAACCCCTCATGACCGTCACGGGTTAGAGACTCATGGTTAAACCCATTGAAGCGGAGTAATTACCGTGAAACCCTACGGCCCTGAAGGCAACGTTATTATCCACTCGTGAAACTACAGGCGTCAGCTGCTGGCCTTTCATATGACTGTGTGTGTGTGTTTGTGTGCATATACCAACTTTATTGTTATTGATAAATATCCTAATGAAATTATATAGCTCACAAAAATTCAATACAATATCAGGCTATCTCACTAATATTATGCCTTTATCATAAAATATAAATTACGTTCAAATTACCTCAATGTTATATAAGAATTTCAATAAATACTATAAACTTAAACAGATATTTGAATTATTACCTTCATAAAGCCTAACAAACAAAAAACAAAAGTAAACATTTCTGATCACAGTATCACTGTTTTAGATTTGTGAGGAGGATTTGCCTGGCTTATCTCAGCTCCTAAACAAAACAAAACTTATAGTTTTTTACTAGTTCTACTCATGTAATTTTCTCATCTGCTGTAGTGTGCAAAGATACTATACTGTGCAAAAGTCTTGAGTTATTTTTTTTTCTTTTTAATGTTTTGCTCCCAGACTTTTTGTGATATTCAAACAGGTACTCTTAAAGAATAGTTAAGGGTCTTTTGATTCATTTACGTATAGTCCTTGTACTTAACAATATAAATAGGAATGTTTTTCCTTCTTTAAGCTATATATCATTCAAGTGTAAAAAAAGGCACCTAAGTTTTTTCAATTTTGTGTTCACATATTACAGTCAACCAGTTTTAAATTGGACCTATTTGTACACTTTTTTACTTGCAGCCTGTCACAAAAGCACATTACTTGTTCTCATTTCTTTACTGAATCTAAAAAAAAAAACACCCGCCAAAGATAATACGATGTGACAGCCATTAAACAGTATTTTTGCACCAACAAGGGGATTCCCAAAAAGTTCTTAGCTAAAAAACTTGGCATATCTCAGTGTGGTGTGCAGGACAAATAAAGAAGTACTGGCCTGAAGCAGATGAGCAGTATTTGAAAGTTATGTCCTTGAGAAATGGGAAAAAGCCAGATTTGAGACAGGACCTGAGAGATGTATCTGGTCCTTCAGTTGACCCATCTACTGTTCACTGAAACCTCATCAAAAATGGTCTCAGGTGAAGGGTGGCTGTCAAGAAGCCATTCAAGAAGCAAGCTAGGGAGAAAAGACTGAAGTATGTCAAATTACACAAGAAAAATCAGTGGCAACATGTCTGATGGAGTGATGAATGTAAAGGTTTCACATTTGGATCAAACAGTCATCAATATGTAGGAGGAGGTCAGGAGAGAGGTACAATAGTGAGTGTCTGCAACCATCTGAAAAACACAGCATTTCAGCCGGTGGTGATAGAGATCTTGTCAAAACTGATGAAATAATGAATGAAATGTACCTAATGTATTTTAGTACGTTTTAATATAAGATTTTCCTAGCAAAATACAAAGAAATGATGGTTGGCTAAAAAGAAACCCTTCACAGTTTAAATCTAAAAAGTATTATTTTTTTTAGAAGTAATATGATTAAACTGTGGTAAACTGTGGGCTAAATGCTTTCTGTATTTTCTACTTTCTTTCTGTGTCTGCGTGGGTTCTCTCTGGGTATTCTGGCTCCCTCCCACAGTACAAAGTGGGGTTAGGCTACATGGT
This sequence comes from Pelvicachromis taeniatus, assembly GCA_015108175.1. Lineage (NCBI taxonomy): Eukaryota > Metazoa > Chordata > Actinopteri > Cichliformes > Cichlidae > Pelvicachromis > Pelvicachromis taeniatus. Next base: position 8,469 of record VURO01040934.1, read on the forward strand.
GATCCTAAATTGCCCGTATAGATGCAAATGCAAATGTTGTCTGACTGGCTACCTGTCCCTAGAGTGGAATAGAATAGATAGGTGGATAGGTAAGTGTCTTGTAAAACAATAAACTTTTTTTTTTTTAATTTTATTGAAAAAAAGATGGGGAAATAAAAGGGGACTCGTTCCACTGGCTCATTCTCAATTGTACAGTAGTTGTTACCGTTTGTTTGTTTTCATAAGTCAAACTGTTGCTGGGGGATCTTATTTATTTTTTGTCTCAGGAAATGAAAACAGAAACTTTTAATAGGTTTAGAGAGAGACCGAGATTGGGGGGAGTGACGTAGGGCAAGCTCTATGCTTTAGTCTGGAATAACTTGACTTTCCGTCCACAAGAGGGAGACTAAATCCTGTTTATGACACTAAATCTTAATGTGTCTCAAACCGAAGCTAAATGGTTTACTGCTGGCCTATTATGTAGTGTGAATAAATGTTTGAATATACTCACGTGTTCCCAAACCGCTACAGTCCTACTTAGCTGGGGTCATGTGAGAAAAATTTAAAGCGGGGCCAGTGAATTTTGTAGCTCTGGGCAAACTGTGATTAAGTTTATAGTGGGAAGCAGTCAGCTGATTCACTGTGTTCACTCTTGAATATAATTTTAAAAAATGTAATTAGAAAACCACAACATTTAATTTAAACAAGTGCAGCATAATGTGGAAAAGCTTAAAAATCTCTAGACATTATTATTATTATTATAACAGGGTATAAATATGTGTATAAACCACAAGCTCTATGATAGCAATAATTAAACACAAGTTACACAGTGCGTTAGTTTAAGGCTTTTTCTTAAGGGTCCCTCTGATCTGCATTTTGAAGGAGATGTAGGGGGTAAATTGTGGATTTCCCCCTTTCCCTCCTCCATCAACCTTTTTTTGTCCTGAAAAATGACCTGGTACTCGTTAGCATCGCCTCTAACCAAGCTGCTCTCTCCTCCCAGCAGATATGTCCGCCGTGAGAAAGAAGGGATAAAAAAAGAAAAGCAAGGCAGGGATTATGTGTCAGCTCCGAGGGAGCTGTTTGAACAGTGGGACGGAGAGGGAGCTAGAGACTCTTCTCCTGCTCCAGCTGCCATCCTACTCCTGCTCCTCCCCCTCCTCCTCCTCTCCACCAGAACCACTTCTCTTTCTCATCACATCCAGAGGTAAATAAGCTAGGTTCAACTGTTACAGCCTCTTTTCGGGCAGATTGTTTACCCCCCTGTGCGTTTTCCGCTGTCAGACAGCCACCGGGAGCCGTTACCGAAATCAGCCGAGGGGGTAATTCTGATTTGTGATGGGGGGTCTGTGCTTTGTACCCCTGCCTCCTTGGCGTCGGGTCGGGGTTACGCTTCCTTAGGCAAGTCCGAGGTCCACTTTCAGAGCTGGAGATGCGACGATGAAGGCCACAGCAAGTGCGAAGTGTTAATCTAAAGCGATACGCGACCCGTGCGTTGAAAAGAGCGATGACGAATAAGCAGCACACGGCTAACCGGGTTTGATGCACTCCCGGTGATGCTAGCTAATGCAAGTTACAGATAAGGCTACACCTAGCGAGTTAGCATACATTAGCTACATCTTCAGTTGTTGCTAGCCGGCTAACCGCGAGTTCATTTTTGTCACTTTCACAGACGTCGTCGCTCCGCTCTTCCTCATAGCAAGGGTATGAAACAACTAAAATAATAACAACAGAGTATTAATGTAGTTACAAGTGTTGTCAAGACGAGCTAATGTCTCTGTTATGTTTCCGGGCAGTCCCGGGAATCTTAACTGGCTCTGAAACAAAAGAAGAATTTTGAGACATAATTAGCTAACAGTGGCTTTTTCTTTTTTAAATCGCGTTTGGGTTTTGTTTAGTATGTTCCGTCGGCGAAACTGAAAGTATAAACACGGACAGGCAAGCTCAAGAGGCCAGAGACATAAAAACAACACACAGAAACACAATCGGTGTCACTTTATTGTTTTTTAAAATGAGTGATTATATGAGAGCTGTCACCACTCGAGTCTACCTGCCAGTGCACGACGTGCGTTTGAAAGCTAAAGTAGTTGATTGCCGCTGTGTTTCACTGTATTTTCGACTTGGAGCAGGTTGCAATTTCACAACTGGATTGTATATCGTGAAGTTGTGTATGTATATGAGGGGAAATGGTACCGGGGAGCAAGGTGGCATTTCCAACAAAGCCTTAAATCAATAACTGATAAAGCCATGCCCAGGCTTGTTGCGGGGCCTGTATGAATCGTGTACCTCAGAGATTCAGTTTTAGGCACCATAATAATGCTCTCTGCTGAGCTCACACCATTTTCAATCCCCATCCCCGATCAAATACACTATAGTTGTCTCTAAAATAATGGCCCTTTCTTAATATAATCCAATCTTGTTGCCACTATTTTCTGTCTTTTGCAGCACTTTGGAGATGTGACATATAGGACCATTGGTGATATTGACCAACCTGTGCATTGACACGACCTCTTGACCTCATCTTCAGCATGAATGGTGACATGCCTCATGTTCCCATCACTACTCTTGCTGGAATTGCTAGCCTAACAGACTGTAAGTGCAACATCATCACAGCTTAAACACTAGCTTTCAGACTAAAATGAGGCAAGACTAGTGATTACTTGAATGCCAAGCAGGCTGAAATTAACTGGGCACGTAGTTATATGAACACCTGAATACTAGTTATTGTGATTTCAGTGGTTATAGATTTATATACCCCATATCAGTTTCAGAAATGAGAAAAAACATATGTAAAATATATTGCGTGCATTATTGGATTTAAGTACATATTCTGAAACCTTAGGATTGTTTATCCAGATTAGATTGGTGCTGCAAATTTAAATAGTGCATTGCCAAACAAAGTGTTACTGATGTTATTTCTACATAACGCATGCACGTTGAGTGTCCTTGCAGGCATTTCCCTGTACAGTTTTATGTCATGATTTTCTTTTAACTGTCCTTTCAGTGTTGAACCAGCTTCCTTTGCCTTCTCCCCTGCCTGCCACCACTGCTAAGAGCCTCCTTTACAATGGAAGGATCTCAGAAGAGGTCAGCAGCCTGCTGGTGTGTCGAGACGAGAGTCTAGTGACTCAGCTGGCACATAGCCTTAACCAGGTTTCCACCGAACACATGTAAGTATCACTCGCTGATCTTTCATACCTCGCTGCAGTACTGTTTTTCTTTTTTAAACTCTTAAATTATTTTTGAATTGCTCAGAAACTGACAGTGTGTTATTTCAGAGTAATGACTGTTTAGCTCAGCACTGTAGTTGGGTATTGCCATTTTAATGCCAGTGAGCACATTACAATGGGTAGCTCTTGCCTGTAACATGGATTGTTCTTCTGTTTGTTTTCCAGAGAGCTGAAGGACAACTTGGGCAACGATGAACCCGAGGGCGACATGCCAATGCTCCTACAAACTTTGCTGTCCAGGAATCCCAAAATCTTCAGGGACAAAAGTATGCAAACCCAGCACAAGGTTCTGGGTGGTAAGGAGGAGACACTGAGACATTGCTGTTGACTCTGCAGTTGATCTTGCTGCATGCTTTCTCTCTGCGGGTACCTTAGTTTAGCTTAATTATTCACCTGAGCATATCTTTTGCCGGATGTGCTACTTAGGCTTTGTTTCCCCCTGTGTGATTCCCACACTGCAGTCATTGTCACCACAGGAGGAAACTGTGGAATCATCACACAATACAGAATAAGCATTTTAGCCTGTTAGAGGAAAGTGCTACTATTCACACTGTTACTGCTGGATTGCATGGCGCTGATTACAAGAGCTGAGCTGTCATTGATGGGGTTTTTTTTCCTCCCTTGTAAGATGTACTAGGGAGTGACAGGACAAATATGGAAACCACTGGCAAGTGTGTTGCTAACTTTTGTGTAAATGTAGGTTTAGTTTTAATGGGCGAGCATTGACGGTTACAATGTTTCAACACAAAAGGTGAGGACAAATCCTAACGCTAACTACAGATACTTGTGTATCTGCCCTTTGCACCGATAGACCTGTAGTTGCGCTTTCTTGTAACTAACAACAAAAACAGGATTAGTCTTTGTTTTGGTGGGCAGCTTGCTAGTTAATTGCATTCAGCGTGCAGAAACGAATTGTCTTAAATGAGTTATTCAGCAGTCACAAGGCATCTTCACCTAGTTGTTTGGATAGATCCTGTCTCCTTTATCTCCTAGTCTTTAAATGAAGCTATGTTCCCTTATTCGCAAGGGGTCACCACAGTGGGTAGCTCCGCATGTTTAATTTGGCAGATTTTATTTTATTTATTTATTTTTTATGCTGGACGCAAACCTCATTAGTTTTTGTGTCAAACCAGGAATCTTTAGCTTGTCAAGTGAAGCTACATCAAAGGTCTAAGCTGTAGGACAAAAAATACCTTTTGTACAATTTTATTGTTCAGCACATCCTTTAATTAGTATTTTACAGAGGCTGTTTCTTCCATCCAGGTCTGTTGATTATTTAAAGTAAGGAATTTTAATTTTTTCATTTGTTTCTAGTGGATTGGCGTAGCTGTATAAATCTGGTAGACAAATGTCTCAAAATCTGGCTTCCCATTGGAGGTTAAGCTCTTCGTTGGCACTTGTGTGAAATAGCCCTTTATATCTGGCTTCATATTGGTCATAAACTCGGATAATTAAAATTAAAAAAAGAACACTGTTTGTTTGATGTCTTCATTAGGTTAAAAAAATAACTGTTGATGTTTATTCACTCTAGTATAATTTGGGTCTCTGGAATTAATAATAAATAGCATCTGTCAAAAAAATTTACAGCCAGAGAGAGAAACAGCCTAGCTCTGTTTGTTTTGTTGTCATCGGCTAGATTGCTCATTGCCATAGACAGTTTCATATTTGTCTTTGACTTTAGGTTGGGAAAGCTTTATTGTTATATGAACAGCTGCAATATCTTGCAGCCATAGGTAGTAATTGTAGCAATTATTAATAATGTTATTATAATAATATTCAATATAGCAAGCAAACTTTAAGGCGTCATTATTGAGGACAGTGGCAAATGCAAAATGAAAACAAGAAAAAGTAAACAAGTGTTTGCAGTAATGACCACACTCACAGCCTGTAAAAATGTGGGGTCAAACATCATTTAATACTAATGCATGATAATGTATATAGCCTTGGTTTACGCTCGCCATACTTACCTCTTTCTTCGTCACGCTTAAATTCACTTTGTCAGATTTTATTTTCATTACTTGAAAATCTAATGCTGCTCCTGCAGTTTAGCACCCAACACTCCGACATTGTAAACAAACTTGCATTATAACATGATTACCACCCTGTTAGGATTGTGAAACCATGTTTTGTGTAATGCAACCACCATCACTAAACATGCCCTCAAAATGACCACAGACTGGAATGGGCACCTTTCCTGCATGGTTAATGGAAAAGGATGGGCAACATTGTAGTAGGCCTTTTGCATGTTTTGCAAGTGTTTATTTTATTTTGCATCTGAAATGTTGTCTTTATAGCACTATTTAACACAATTTTTTATTCTGGACATTTAATGTTACAGTTTTATTCCTCATGTCTCAGTGGTAGAGAAAATATATGTTATTATTTTTAAACAGGACCAGGATAATTTATAAAATACTTATTTGTTAATTACTTATTATAGACTTAATATCCTAGAATGAGAAAAATAACCTGCTTTATAGTTTAATATAGTGAACCCGGTATTCTTGTTTGTTATGTGTCTAAAATTTTTTTTGTTTTTATCTCATAGGTGTAATGCAGCAGCCAATAGTGCAGCAGTATAAGATTACTCAGAATCAGGTCCATGGGAGTCCAGCCTCAAACTATCAGCAAACCACTGTCCCTCAGAGCCCCTCTGGGTAAAGCAGTGCCACCGTATTGTCTGATGATGAAACGCACAGGCATGTATTCCTCAGCTAAGACTTCTTTTCCTTTGCTTTCCTCATCCGCAGATGCTTTACATCACCGCAGTCTGGTTCAGGTCCTCGCTTTGTACCCCAGCAGAACAGCCCTATACCTAGTCCCTACACCCCCCAGAGTCCTGCGGACTACATGCAGTACAATCCACCCAGTTATTCTCAACACCAACATGCTCAGCAAGGTGAGTGTAATGTTTGGTCAAGAGAAAAGTATCACATAAGCTGCATGTCGAATTGCTTTTAGTAGCGACAGAAAACTTTTGATAAGTTTTATGTGCATTTGTGTACTTCAGCAACCAGTAACAGTGCACATGGTGACTTGGATAGACCTAGCTGGTTGTATGCAAATTACTTAACTGAACCTTAACAACATTAATAATTTCTATACACATTTAAGTGGTGAGAAAATGTGCAAAAATCTAACTAGAATTTTAATTTTGTTTTCGTTTCAGTTACAAGTGGCTTGAGAAATATTCATGACAGCAAAGTTTCTGGACAGCTATCAACTGATTTATCGAATCACAATGCGAGACTGGGCTCAGATGAAGACTACATGAACGTGGCTCACAGACTGGGAAATGAGGTAATGTGGAAATTCAAGATATCATGAGTTGGACCTCAGCTCAAACTAAGCATGGGTGAAAAAATAAATAGAGCACAGTGTCGCGATATTTTACATGGCGTTATTGCATCAATACAGGGAGACCAAATATTGATATTTGATTTAATAAATTAAAATACTCCAGAAATGCTTTAAACAAGACGGCTCATCTCATGCTTTGTGAGATAATGTTAGCCGAACAAACTTCGATTAAATCAGCTCAACCAAAAAACTACCCAACACTGGACACACTTAGCTTGACAACGCTACCCCTTAACTCAGAGCAAGCTAATGGGTCAACTAATAAGTAAAATAGGACAGCTGACTTGATCCAATTCAGTCGCAGATTAATGGCAGACTGAACCCATCTTATGGCAGCATTTATAACAGTGTGTGCTCAACAATCTCAGTTTGTCACAAGATAAATTATTGGATAAAGCAGGTATTGACAAAGGTTAACTTTGAGGATGTAATTTGCAGTTGAAAAAAACATGTTAAACCACAATATGTGTTATTGCAATACTCAGGATGTTCCCAAATATATAAAATCAGAATAATATTGTATTGTGTCTGGTGACTTCTACCTCTGCTGACTGTTAAAATAATAAGAAATGTCTTGTGTTTCAATAGGGGCATGATTCTACGATGAAGGCTGCAGCATTTTCAGTGAGATCACCACAGTTGGCATGTTCTCCAGCTGGGAGTGAAGAGACTGTGCAAAGTATGCTGCCTTAGCAAGTTAATTCTAAGTTTTTGTGTCTTCAAAAAAAGAGAACAGAAATCACTTTTGCTTAAATATGTGGTGTTCACAATTCCATCAAATACTCTGTGTTTATGCAGGGTCTAGGCCTTCTCTCATAATGCAGTCGCCTCCAGCCGATGTGCCACGAGGTGCACCACCTGAGCAACTCCTTACCTTGTCTGATCGCAAAAAGAAACATAAGGAGAGGAGTAAAGAAGAAAGTGATCCGATGGAAAAAAATGCCTTGTACGATATAGTTAGTTCACCGAAAGACTCGTCCAAGCTGACCTTAAAACTGTCCAGAGTAAAGGTTCAAGACATGGATGAATCTGAAGAGCTTCCCCCTGTGGCACATATGGAATTGGACCATGAAACAGTTATGATAAATAATAATAATCAGTTATCAAAACCTGCCCAGGACGTTCCAAACAAGTTAGGAGCTGAAGATCAAGCAAACTGTCAACAGGCTGCTGTGCGGTCAAATACCATTGAAACCGGAGTCACTGACAGAGTTTCCTTTGATGATACAGAGATAGACACACTTGCAGAGATTGAGAGGATAGAACGCGAGTCAGCCAGTGACAGAGAACGATGGTCTAAAGAAGTTCAGGACAAAGGTGAAAATCTATGTTTGCTTTTCCCCTGTGCTGCTTTGCGTGTTTTTCTCATCTATGAGGTTGTTTGTGTCGAGGGGCTAAGTTGCAGTGTTCTTTTCTTGCAGACAAACCGCTGAAGAAACGGAAACAAGACTCGTATCCCCAGGAACCCGGGACCGAGTCAAATGATGGGCCTGCGATTCATGGGAGCAACAGTGTCAGCAAGATGACGCCCAAGAAGACGAATGCTGCAAGTAATGGTGCCAGTCGGCCTGCTTTGATGGTCAGTATCGATCTACAGCAAGCAGGCAGAGTAATAGGACAGCCTGTAGTGGTCTTGGAATCACAGCCGTTGTGTGAGGATCACCTACGTCGCCTGAAGTCAAACCCCGATGGAAAGGTCAAAAGGGTTGGTGATGACAGACCTGGGATCATCAAGCAGCATGCTGACACTCTCCAGAAGTCTGGCTCAGATGGACAACCAGAAATGTATAAACAGAAGCAGGAAAGTCGGCGTGAATCAAAACACAGACATGACGACAAAAGTGACAGCAGCAAGGGACCATCAGATGACAGAAGGCCAGACCCCTCACGGCAGAAACATGACAAGCATTCAAAGTCACGCCACAAAGAGGAAAAGAATCACAACAGCCACCGAATGCTTGAAAACCGACCCGAGACCCCCAAAAACATGAGAAAGACAGAGCGTTCCAGACATGGAGAAGACAAAGGCAGGGATAGAGACAGGGATAAGGACAGAGAAAGACACAAGGATAGAGATAGAGCAAGAGACAGGGACAAAGAGAGAAACATAGAGAAAGAGAGAGACAGGGACAGGGACAAAGAAAAACACATAGAAAAAGAGAAAGAGAGAGACAGGGAGAGGGACAAAGACAGACACATAGAAAAAGAGAAAGAGAGAGACAGGGAGAGGGACAAAGACAGACACATAGAAAAAGAGAAAGAGAGAGACAGGGACAAAGAAAAACACATAGAAAAAGAGAGAGACAAAGCCAAGGACAGGGACAGGAAACAAAAGATGTTAAGAGAAAACTGCAGTCGAAACTTACCTGACCCGCATACGAAACCTGACAGCACCAGAGTAAAGCATGATGGAATCAAAAAATCAGCTGACCCCAATGGTCGACAGAGGACAGGCAATTCGAGTCTTAAAAATCCCCAAAATAAGGACCAAAAGACAAGCGAGGATGGCAACATTAAGTGCCAAGCTGGAGACAAACGGCAGTCCTTTGAGGCCAAACCAAGCGAATTCCCCTCGTACTTGCTGGGTGCCAAGTCAGGGAGTCTGAAGAACTTTGTGATTCCTAAATTGAAACGAGATGGAAAAGATAAAGATCCCCCAAATAAACTGGTAGAAGGCTGGAGTGAACCGCGAGTAAGGCTGGAGAGAGTCTCATTGGTAGATAACTTAAACAAAGGAGCTAAACCCATTGTCGTGGTTCAAAAACTCAGCGTTGACGAGGTGAAAAAGATCATTAAGGAAAGCAGGAACGCACACGGTTCCAGATCCAGGAACTGGTCATTTTGTGAGAGGACAAACAAGCGAAGCCACAGTATGATTAGCAAGAAATCCAAATATGCTGAGTTGGCCTCGGATGATGACCAAGACAAGGATGACAATGTAGACTCTGACAATGAGCGTGAGTATCGGTGCCTTTTATAATCTCAGGTTCTTGATCGTGTTAAAACTAAAGTCATCTTTTGCCTCTGCTCTCACAGTAGCTTCTAAAAATGCTGCTCATTTTTTCTAGGAATAATCTGAACAAGGACCTGAAATAGTCAGAACCTGTTGCTATGGTTCAGTTCAAGTCAGTTTTAAAAGACTGAGAAAATTATATTCTTGGTGGATGTGCTTGCTCTTAGCTGCACTGAATTTTAATTGAAATTGTACCTGTTTTGACCATGAGCTTTTATTGGATGTGTTCTGGCAATTGTGTTGATCCTTTTGTAGTGTGTTACAGTCACTTTTCTGTCTGTTTTTGTTTGATATTGTTAAAGTGTCTGCTGCCCTCTTGGCCAGGCCACTATTGAGGCATGTTTAATCTCAATTACAGTTAAATTAGTGATATCTGTAGGCCTTAAATTCCAAGGTTTTTGAAAGAGCATTCTGTTAAATCTACCAAAAGTGCTATACTGTCTATACTTCTGATGGAATTTCCTTATATATATTTACTTTTTAGGAATTATGGGCATTTTTATAAATACTCCATCATTTTCAGAGGCTCAAAAGCAAGCGGACAGTTGAATGAAAAGCAGGTTCATGGCCAGAAGAAGCCAGTTCCCTTGTTCTTTAATGACAAATGAATCAGATAAAACATCTAACTTCTAAGTGCTTCACTTGAATTTGGTAGCTTTTAATTGGAACTTGCAGGAGTTTGAAGTTATGAGAGAAAGACTCCATCATTAGGTGGGAAAAACAAAACTAAACCTGCCAGAGAGACAATAAAAACTCTGGGCTTTAGACAGAGTTAATGCAATACTTTTGCCAAACCCCTTGGATTAAAGCTCAAAATGTGCACTTCAGTCACACCTTGACTGTTTGAGTTCAAGTCATCAGTGTTGGTGTGAAGAAGAAAAATTACAAAAATGTATCTTTGTCCTAAAAATGAGATCTAATTATATATTATAGAGCTAATTGTATGTAAAGCAGTAATTTGAAACGCAGATGCTGTTTCAACGTGTACTTTCTCTGTTGTTGTTGTTTTAGATGCAAGGAAAAAGAAAAAGAAAGACCACGATAAGACGTGGAAGCATGAAGAGAGAAGAGGTTCTGGAGAACACCGTCGAAGTGGAGGGTTTCATAACGCTCGCCGAGGGTCTGGTAGCCGTCAGCGTGATTCAGATGAAGGCTCTCCCCCACCGAGCCTGAGTGATGGTGAGATATTTTTTTTTGCATATGCTTACCAGTGGGTAAGTGGATAATCAAATAATGTGGTGGCCAGTGAAGCCCGTGCTTTCACTTTTTGATTAGATTACAGCTGTCCCGTCATTCAGATTATCGTTACTTGAAATGATTGGTCATTCCAGTCCCTGGGGTGTGTAGAATACGACATCAATATCTTTCTGTGTTGATGGCTTGAGGGCTAGTTATTGCTGCTGCTGCTGATTTGGCTACTATTGTGTGTGTGTGTGTGTGTGTGTGTGTGTGTGTGTGTGTGTGTGTGTGTGTGTGTTTAGTTGCCAGAAAGCAGAAGAAAAAGGAGAAACAGAAAAACAGGAAGATTTATGATTCCAAGTTGACACCAGAGGGTATCGACCTGCCACTTTTAATTCTTTTATAATTAATTCATAATTAATTGTATTAAAACACCACGTGTTTGTATTAATCAGTTCTCAATTACATTAATCTAACAGAGATGATGGACTCCTCCACATTTAAGAGATTTGCATCGAATATTGACAGCATTCTTGAGAATCTCGAAGACGTGGACCTCACTTCTGCAGGTAGTTATGATGACTCTGCTGTTTTCAAACTCTTTGACGTTTATCAAAGTGTTGCATTGAAAAATAGTAACATTGTAACTCTGTGCCAGATGATGACGAAATACCTCAAGAGCTCTTACTTGGAAAGCAGCAGCTGAGTGAGCTGGGCAGCGATTCTGCTAAGATTAAAGCTATGGGTATCTCTAACAAGGTGAGAAGGACATGCTCTTGCAGTGTTAAATTATTACACTCAGTCTGACAGCATTTTGTTATTGTAAACAACCTACTGTATGGTTAAAGTAACCAATTATTTTTTCCCACAGTGTTCGTCTAGTAAACTGGTGAAGTTTTTGAATATTTTGGAGAGGAACATTCAGGACAGCGTCAAACTTTCTACACTAATGAACCATGTAAGTTCTCAGCCTGATCTTAGTTATGCTGTTCAGGCTCAAAATATATAATTTATTTCCCTTTTTTAAAAACTGAATTATAGGATAATGATTCCATGGATGAGGAGCGGTTGTGGCGCGACCTCATCATGGAGCGGGTGACCAAGTCGGCCGATGCTTGCTTGACTGCACTCAACATAATGACATCTCCGCACATGCCAAAGGCAGTTTATATAGAAGATGTGATTGAGAGGGTGCTGCAGTACACCAAGTTCCATCTGCAAAACTCTTTGTACCCTCAGTATGACCCAGTCTACAGAGTGGATCCCCACGGAGGTCAGCCACAGTTTTGTTAAGTTCTTTTTAGCAGTTTTAACAAGTGTAGCAATAAGCATGATTTCCAAGAAATTTAAAAAAATGTGTATATTTTAGCATTTTGGATTTTTAAAAACTTTACTTGAATTTCTTAAGGTATTTTGGTAGTGCTTAATAAAAACCCCAGTGACTTTTGGTGTAATTTGACTAATAAAAGCTCTAATATCAAGTATTTCTTATCAGCTGATGTTAAAACCCTGGATTTGAATATAAAGATTGTGTCAGAATATCTGAGACATTCTAACATTTTCCTTCTGTTTTTTTAAATAATTCTTTTCTCGTTTATTTATTGGATCTTCCTCACCTAGGTGGCATGCATACTTCAAAGTCCAAGAGATCCAAATGTTCTACCCACAAACAGAAGGTGGTAGTCTTGCTCTACAACAAAGTGTGTGATATCATCAGCAGCATCTCTGAGCTCCTTGAAATCCAGCTGCTTACTGACACCACAATTCTGCAGGTGCAGTTTTGAATCTGTCCTCACATCACTCAGATTGGTGTCCTCGTGTCACCTTGGCAGTTGCGTTAACTCATATCTGTCTGCTTTGTGCCCGTCTTTTAGGTCTCCACCCTTGGCATTACACCATTTTTTGTGGAGAACGTTAGTGAACTGCAGTTATGTGCCATCACACTAGTGACTGCAGTGAGTATTACTATAGGTGCTTTTGAAATTGATTCGGGTTAGGTTTTTGATGGGATGCTTTAGTGTGATGTCGGGGCTGGTGTATTTTGATGCGTTTGTTTCTTGTTTGACTCTTGTGTAGGTGTTTTCTCATTACAAGAAGCACAGGCAGCTCATTCTTGAAGAGATTTTCACCTCCCTGGCCAGACTGCCGACTAGTAAACGCAGCCTGAGGAATTTCAGGTAACTACAACCAGAGTAAATATTTGCCTGGTATCAGATGTTTATTGAGGCCCCCAGTGTAACATAAGGATGTCTCATACTCCCCAGGCTGAACAGCAGTGACTCAGATGGAGAACCTTTGTATATCCAGATGGTCACAGCCCTTGTTCTTCAGCTCATCCAGTGTGTGGTCCACCTTCCCTCTGAGAAAGAGACAGACGATGAGCACAATAAGAAGGTAGCATTAAGGTTTTAATAGATTTTTAAAAAACATATTTGCCTGAAAAGAAAAACCGGTAATTTAAGAGATCCTTAAACTGTTTTTTTAATTGGTTATTTATTGTCAAGGTGGATAAAGATGTGCTTATTACAAACTCTTATGAAACTGCCATGAGGACAGCTCAGAACTTCTTATCTGTGTTCCTCAAGAAGTAAGTCATCGTTCCTACTCTTGCTATAACCTGTCATGTCTGTCTGACTGTGACTCTTTATACGGTGTATCTTTTTTTGTGGAATAAGCTGCACTGTCACCTGGTTAACTGCCCAGATGTGTTGCTATTCTGTAAGCTTACTCTGCATGTTTTAGGTGTGGCAGTAAACAGGGAGAGGAGGACTACAGGCCGCTGTTTGAGAACTTTGTTCATGACCTGCTGTCTACAGTTAACAAGCCTGAGTGGCCTGCTGCTGAGCTGCTCCTCAGTTTACTGGGCCGGTTGCTTGTGAGTGTCACCGCTCATCATCTGCCCACTAGGAAAAAGGTGCAGATGTTTGGTTTTCTTATGACATTTCTCCTCCATGTCTTGTGATCCAGGTGCATCAGTTCAGTAACAAGCAGACAGAAATGGCACTTAGGGTGGCATCGCTGGACTACCTTGGCACTGTTGCTTCTCGTCTGCGTAAAGATGCTGTCACTAGCAAGATGGACCAAAAGGCTATTGACCGCATCCTCAGAGAGGTAGACCATACAGTTATGGAATTGGTTTAATAGATATAAACAAAAAGAGTTGTTGATCTGCTTTTAAAATGCATTTTTCTCACAGACTGAAGGCAGCGACGAGATACCGAAACTACAGAAGGCTTTGCTCAGCTACCTAGATGAGAACGTTGAGACCGATCCGTCATTGGTGGTGTGTTTTTAATCTGATTTTTAATGGACCTAAGTCTACAGAACTGCTTTCTTGTTTAAAAAAAAAAAAGTATTATACTCTACCCTTTTATATTTATGTGTTTGTTTCATCCAGTTTGCTAGAAAGTTTTATATTGCCCAGTGGTTCAGGGACATTACAAGCGAGGCAGAAAAAGCAATGAAGTCTCAAAGTGAGGACGACGAGGACTTGAAAGGTCACCATCATTCCAGGGATGTTGACTCGACCGCCGAGATCATGCAGAAGGCGGAGGCGAGGAAGAAATTCCTCCGCAAGGCCGTCAAGACATCAACGTCGCATTTCAGTTCCCTGAGGTAAATAGTGCTTCACTCTGGATCACGACACTACTTTGCCACATTGCTTGTTTGTCCTCTCATCCTTATAGTAAACGATCCTCTCGACTTTTCTTTCAGGATGAACTCTGACACAATAGACTACAACGACTCCTGTCTGATTGTTAGATATCTGGCCTCCATGAGGCCGTTTGCACAAAGCTTTGATATTTATTTATCACAGGTTAGATGATCAATTTAGCTTAAACACAAGTGACTGTTTATATTGTGTCAGCTGTCATTCATTTTTCTCTCTCTATGGCTTCAAACTAGATCCTGAGAGTGCTGGGAGAGAGCGCTATTGCAGTCAGAACTAAAGCTATGAAGTGTCTCTCTGAAGTAGTGGCTGTAGATCCAAGTATCCTGGCACGGGTAGGTCATTCAGTATCGACTGCTACTTGGCTCTTGCAGCTTGTCTGACACAGAACGTGTTTCAGCTGTTGTGACCGTGCAGATTTCTCCGCAACTGAGCACCAGAGCTGTAAATGGTGCCCTGCTAATGTGCTGCTCATGGCTGGATGCCACTGGGATTGATAGCTATAGTTTTGTCCGTGTCATTGTCCTCAAATAATTTTCCTTCTTTATTTTTAAGCTTGACATGCAGCGTGGGGTTCATTGTCGCCTCATGGACAACTCCACCAGTGTGCGAGAGGCGGCTGTGGAGCTCCTCGGCCGTTTTGTGCTAAGTCGACCTGAGCTCATTGAGCAGTACTATGACATGCTCATTGAAAGGATATTGGTAATTTCTTTCTCTTCCCTCCAGTTCTTTTACATACATGAGTGTTAACCTATTGATGTGCTAAAGTCTGGATTTACTTTAATCACATCATGTTCCTTTTATGGGCCTGCAAAGAGAAATTTGTGCTGGAAAGTTTAATTCAAAATGCAAAGGTTCTTAAGAGTTTAAAACATCTTTTTTCCTGCAGTGCCACCTAAAGATCAAGTGAAGAACTGTGGGAATATTTTCTCTTACTCTTCCTGTTTGGCATTATATTTATTTACCATTTCCAGTATTATATTTCCACTGGATAAGTAATACTTTTGAATTTCGATCCATCAGTTACACTAAAAAGGAAATTAATGTTCAACTGCTCCTTTGTCTTTACATAGGACACAGGCATCAGTGTGAGAAAAAGAGTCATTAAGATCATGAGGGATATTTGTCTAGAACAGCCAGACTTTCACAAGATCACCGAGATGTGCGTGAAGATGATCCGGAGGGTCAACGATGAAGAAGGGATCAAGGCTGGTGTTTTATTGTTGTTGTTGTTTTTTTATATGTACATTTTTACATTTTGACTCTTTCTAGTAGCGTTAATATATAGTGTGTTTAACTAAACATGTTTTCCTCTGCAGAAACTGGTGAATGAGACATTCCAGAAACTCTGGTTCTCCCCGACGCCCAGCCACGACAAAGAAGCCATGACCAGAAAGATCCTGAACATCACAGATGTGGTGTGTATTATTTAAACTCAGGAAAAAAGGAAAAAACAAAAAAACAAAAAGCGATCTACCAAAATGAACTAACTTGTGTTATTTATTTATTTTTTCATCCCAGGTGTTGGCATGTAAAGACTCAGGCTACGACTGGTTTGAGCAGCTTCTCCAAAATGTTAGTGGACTCTGTTCCTGTCTCTAAAGCTGCATGTCTGCATTTTTTTGTTTGGTGCTCTTTTTTAAATTACTGTATTGGGCGAGTTTTAAAAAATCTTTTTTTCAGCTGCTGAAGTCAGAGGAGGATGCGTCATACAAACCTGCCAGGAAGGCTTGTGTTCAGCTAGTGGACAATCTAGTGGAACATATACTAAAATATGAGGAGTCTCTTGCAGGTAAATGTATTTTGCTAAAACAACAAACATAGTTGTGTATTTGCTTATAAAAGTCTTATTACAAATAATAACCCTGTTGTTTTTGTGTCTCAGATTGTGAGGACAAAGGGGTCAGCTCAGGTCGTCTGGTAGCGTGCATCACCACTCTCTACCTGTTTAGTAAAATCAGTGCCCAGTTAATGGTTAAGCATGCCATGACTATGCAGCCCTACCTGACCACCAAGTGCAATGTAAGTACTGTGATAGTTTTTTTGTTTGTCGAATGTCTGAGACAATCACACACAAGCTAAACATGGACCTGGACAGTGGAGCTGCCATGTGTTTTTGTGCTGTCGTCTGTCAGAGTCAGAACGACTTCATGGTGATATGCAACGTGGCTAAGATCCTGGAGCTGGTCGTGCCTCTGATGGAACACCCGAGCGAGACTTTCCTCACTACCATCGAAGAAGACCTAATGAAGCTTATCATCAAATACGGCATGACGGTAAGTCTTGTTTGCGGCTTGCTGTTTGCAGAGGTTGCTTCAAATCCATAATCAGCATGTGAGGCAGTTGTTCTGATACAACTTGTTGTGCTTCCCAGGTTGTGCAACACTGTGTGAGCTGTCTTGGTGCTATTGTGAACAAGGTCACCCACAACTACAAGTTTGTTTGGGCTTGTTTTAATCGGTACTACGGTAAGGATTTTGTATATGTGTTATAATTAATAGGTGTAATTTTTGGAGAGAAGTACAGAAGGAGCAGAGTTACTTAGAAATATTGCAACAGGTGAGGAGCGTGTTTGCTTCTTTAATGGCTCTTTTTTCACCAGGGTAGATAGATGTAGGATTTTGAAGACAGATATCGATAAAAAATCCAATATATTAGGTGAATGTTTTTTTTAAGACAAAACATAACCACATTTCCCAAACATTTGTTATGTTTAGTTATTAAGAGTCCTTATTAATCTAGTGTATTAAAAAGCAAACACTTGTTTATGCTCTGCCCAACACTTCTCAGATCAGCTGGTTGTTCTCTTTGTGCCTCAGAACAACTTTGCCAATTGGGAAGTTGCAGAGTGCCCTCTGGTGGACAAACTATCCAACATCAACATGGTTGAAGTGTGTTTGTCCTCTCTCCTCCTTGCTTTTAAATTTTCATTAATTGGCTGGTATAAACGTAGTGACAAATGATCAATATCAGGTATTAATAGCGCCAATACATTGGGACCTGTTTGTTTTACTTCCAAAATGATTACCAATTATGAGTTTGTGCCATGCTGATGCACAAAACACAATGTTGTGATTTCAGTCAGTAGATGCACAGCCTCTCCTCTGTCGCTGTGGCTCCATAAGCAGCCACAAAGAAAAAGGTGCCTGATATTATGATTTTTTTTCTCCTCTCAAAAACTAGTTAGTCGTGAGCTCCTTTTTTCAGGTTTCAAATGGTTCTTGCTGGTCTGTGAACTGTTACTAAAGAATTGTTGCCTACTTGTTTCATGTCTTTGTTTTTGTCTCTGAGAACCTCACTGTGATGTGTCCACTTTATGCTGAAATGTCACTTAATGCCTGAGTTTTTTGTTCAAAGGCATTTCTACTGCAAAGTAAAGCAGAAAAGGTACAAATTAGTGGATACAAATTCACTTGAATGTTCCAGGGGGGAAAAAAGCTCAGTCAAAACCTAAACTGTATAAGCAGAAGTCAGGGAATGCAATCGTTCACCTTATAATTCAACTTCACATTAAAGCTCACTTGACTGTTTGTATTATCTCATAGGAGCGTTAGCAAAACTCAAGACACAGCACCAAGAGGATCCCACCAGCTCCACGCTGGCTGCTAACAAACCCACTCTTCTGCGCTCTCTCTTCACTGTGGGGGCTCTGTGTCGACACTTTGATTTTGATCAAGAAGAGTTCAAAGGTGCTACCAAGGTAAACCCCGGCCCTTTGCTTAAATATTGTAATGGCTCCATGGTGTTGTTGTTAAGAAATTCTCCTAACTCATGTAAGATCAACCTGTTTTGAAACTGGGAGGAGATAAAAATCTCTGGGAGGGTTTTGGCATGAAGGGTACCCAGCATAAAAATCTGTGCTGAATCAAATTTTGTGCATCCATCCACTGTGGCAACCCTTTATAAATAACAGCAGCCAAAAAGAAGCTTTTATGTTTTTAAATGTTCTGTGAATGAAGACTGCAAGAGCTGTTTTGATTGCTGGGTTCTTTGTCTCTTAGATTGTCATAAAGGACAAAGTGTTGGAGCTTCTGCTTTATTTCACTTCTCACGAAGAGGAGGAGGTCCAGATCAAGGCAATCATAGGTTTAGGTATGTATCCTACACCTCAGAAAAGGCTCGTATAGATCTGTTTACTTAATGTTTACGGCTTGCTTTTAACTTTGACTTTTGTTTTCTTTGTAAATCTGTATTTTAATTCAGTTCTTCTCTTCCAAGGGTTTCAGTTCATCATGTACCCAGAGCTCATGTTTGTGCAGGATGTGAAGGTTCTTTATAACAGCATCCTGTCGGACGAGAACAGTTCAGTCAATTTGAAGATCCAGGTCCTCAAAAACCTGCAGACGTACCTGCAGGAGGAGGACTCTCGAATGCAGGAGGCTGACCGTGAATGTGAGTTTAACAGTTCCAGCTCTGTCCATTGTTATCCATGTACATGCAGTGAAACATGGCAATCAATGTAGAACACCTGCTCACTCACCAGGCTGATGTTTTTGTTTATTCAGGGAAGAATAAAGCCAAGCAAGAGGATCTTAAAGAAATGGGGGACATCTCATCGGGCATGAGCAGCTCCATAATGCAGATTTACTTGAAGCAGGTTCTGGAGTCCTTCTTCCACTCACAGTCCACGGTTCGTCACTTTGCCTTGAGTGTCATCACGCTGACTCTCAGCCAGGGTCTCATCCACCCTGTACAGGTGTGTTCACAGTCTTACGTCAGTATAGCCTGATAAGGTTTATTAAAATTTTATGAATATTTTTCTGGGTGGGATTTTTTAAAATGTATTTTATATTTTTTGCAGTTTGCATAACCGTAAATTGTAAATTGTTGTTTCAGTGTGTGCCCTACTTGATCGCTATGGGAACAGACCCTGAACCAACAATGAAGAACAAGGCCGATCAGCAGCTGGTGGAGATCGACAAAAAATACTCAGGCTTTATTCATGTGAGTTGGCTTGTGGTTCATGACAACTGGAAAATTGTGAAAGTGTAAAAAAAGGTGTCAAAATAGAACTTTCTGTGTAATAAATTAAATATAAATGTATTAGCATCTATTATTATTATATTACTATTTCGTTCAGCAGTTTGTTTGTTTTTTTGAACCCACGCCTTAAAAGAAAGCTAAAAAACACAAGCTTTAAAAAGAAATTGTTAAATGTTATCATTTAACTTGTCCACCTAATGAGTTATCTCACTGTTTCTTGTTTTTTTGCAGATGAAGGCTGTCGCAGGGCTGAAGATGTCTTATCAGGTGCAACAGGCCATAAATGGATCCAAACACGCTGTGATTCGCGGTTTTCGTCACGACGACTCCGACTTGGCTCTCTGCTCTCACCTCTACACCATGGTCCGTGGGAATCGCCAACATAGACGGGCTTTTCTAATTTCCCTGCTCAACCTGTTTGATGATAGCTCTGTAAGTTCACCTCTTCACTTTGACATGATTGGCATTTGTCAGGAGATATTTAGGTTGCTGTATTTGTGTAAAGTTTTGCCCTCAGAAGAGCAATTACACCAGTTTGTTATTTAAACATGTGCACTTTTGACTTTGTCCCCTGCAGAAAACAGAGGTGAACATGCTGCTGTTCATAGCAGATAACTTGGCCTGCTTCCCTTATCAGACCCAGGAGGAACCTCTTTTCATCATGCATCATATAGACATTACCCTGTCTGTCTCTGGTAGCAACTTGCTCCAGTCGTTTAAGGAGGTGCAAAGCTTTGTCTAGTTTTGTTAATCAGTTATTATGCTTTGTCACTGTGCTCAAGAGAAGATGCATATCTGACCTCTCTTTTGTCATTTGTGCAGTGTTTACGGAAAGAGCCTATAAGGCATGAAAAGAAGGTGAAGACAAATAAGAAGAAGAAGAAGAAGAAGCATTCTCGGAGGAGGAACTACAGCTCTGACGATGACGATGAAAAGGATGATGAGGAGAGCAGCAGTACATCCAGCAGCAGTGACGAGGAGGACCATGTAGTGCAGAGGCGAAAGGGTTCCGATTCCGACTCTGACCTGGAAGATGAGGACGCAGTGATGGACCGTCTGCCTGAAAACACCAAACCTCTGCTGGAGTTTGCCAGCGCGTCACAGGGCATTCTGCTGCTGCTGGTGCTCAAACAGCATTTGAAGAATCTGTACGGCTTCTCGGACAGGTAGGCCTCGAAGAAAATGCAAATCTTTCAGAATCTCTTTGTGAGCAATGCAAATTGGTTTACTGAGCAAATTTGTTTGTGTTACAGCAAAATCCAGAAGTATTCACCTACAGAGTCTGCAAAAGTATATGACAAGGCAGTGAACAGGAAATCTAAGGTGCACTTCAACCCTAGTCAGACACTGGATTACCTAAGGAGTGCTCTGGCCAACACAGATCTCAGCTACGAGGCCAAGAAGAACATTGCAAAACAGTATTTGGATGTAAGCTTTCCATATACTCGTCATCTTTCCGTAAACTGTCTCATTTTGGAAACATTAGCAGTGGGTGTGTCCATTAGCGTGCACATAATAATGACAGGAAGTCTTATTGGTTTTCTCTCTGAGAAACTGTTTGTCCTTTGATTTGTAAAACAAATGAAGGCTAGAAATAATCCTTATTCCATTTTTCATGCCGTTAATTTTTTAGTTCAAGGTTTTAATGGATCATTTGGATCGGGATGAAGAGGACGATGATGGTGAAGCAAATGCCAATGCCAGAAACAAAGCCATTACTTCGCTGCTAAGGGGTCCAAAACCCAGAAACCACAACCACAGTAATCACGCAGCTCCAGTGGAGACAGATGATGAGGAGAGCGAGGATGAAGATCCCCATGCTGTAAGAACTTTATTTGTTTTCTCCATGGTATCTGCTACAATGCTGGAAATGTGTGATGGTGTTTGTTATGCTGGGGAAAAAGTGCCTGAAAATGACAGATTGAAGCAAACTGACTTTTATTGCATGCATACACATAAAGATGCCCACACCATTGAACATTTATTGAATTTTCCTCTGTAAATATGAGTTTATGGTAATGTTAGTATGTACCATGTTGTGACTTAAGCACTTCTACAAAGGTCAGACAAATATTATAGATAGAAAAGTCATGTGTAAAAGAGGGCTTCCAGCAGAACGCTGTCCTGTGATGATGATCCCATGATTCAGTACCTTGTAGAGCCACCTTTAGCAGCAATAACTTGAAATAATTGTTTTCTGTGTGACTTTATCAGTCTCTTACATTTTTTTGAAAGAATGTTGGCCCTCTGTTCTTTCAAACGTTGCTTTATTTCATTGAAGTTTGCAGGCATTCATTTAAGGTGCCGGCACAGCATTTCAGTCAGGCTGAGGTTTGCACTTTGACTGGACCGTTACAGAACCTCGATTCTTTTCTTTTTCATTCTTTTTTTACTAATCATCGCCCTGTTGCATGACCCAGTTTGGGCCAAGCTTCAGCTGCCAGACAGACGGCCTCACATTTGACTCTAGAATACTTTGGTATAAAGAAGGGTTCACGATCGACTAAATGACCGCAAGATGTCCAAATCATCACTTAGTTTTAACCAAACATGATGCTCTGCATTATGAACAAATATCTCCACTTTGGCCTCATCTGTCCGAAGGACATTGTTCCAGGAGTCTTGTGGTTTGTTCAGATGCAATTTTTCAAATCTAAGCCCTGCGGCCGTGTTCTTTTTAGAGAGATGAGGCTTTCTTCTGGAAACCCTTCCAAACAGGCAGTACTTGTTTAGTCTTTGGACAATGAACTTTAACATTTAACTTTCCAGCTGAGGCCTGTAGACTCTGAGATGTAGGTTTTGGATTTTTTTTGCAGTTGCTCTTAATGATTGCACAATCTGACCTTGGGGTGATTTTGCTGGAATGTCCATGGCACTATGTGATGCTATGTTAACACACATCTGAATGCTCTAGAGCAGGAAACAGCTAAAACCTCTGCTTTTACAGAGGTGCTCAAATTTGCTGACGATCAGCTTTAAAGTGCATTCAATTAGCAGCATTCATCTAATACTTAGCCACAGGGCAAAGGGCTGTACTGTATAAATTACAGTAGATTACATTCAACGCTGCTGATATTACAAAGTTGTACTGTACATTTATATTCATGTTTACAAACAACAGAGGTGAAGAATGATTTTCAGTGTTTAACAGTGCATTGTATTTACAGCATATCCATTAACATATTATCCCAACATAAATAAGAGACACCACCTGTCATTCACAGCGAAAGCCAAGGAAAGGTGGAGACTCTGCAGAGGATTCAGGTAACATGACCGAGACAGTAGAGGTAATGGACATCATAGCCATCTGCTGTCCCAAATACAAAGACAGACCGCAGATGGCCAGGGTCGTCCAGAAGACCAGAAATGGCTACAGTATACACTGGATGACTGGATCTTACTCTGGACCCTGGGCTGTGGCAAAGAAACGGGACGGCCGCAAAAAGGTGCCTTGGGTCGACAATATCAAGGAGTCGGACATTATTTACAAGAAAATCTCTTTGACAAGCGGACAGAAGCTCACAAACAAAGCGGCACAGACGTTACGGGCGCTGTACGCTGCCAAGGACGGCACTAAGAGTTAATCAGAGAGATTAGTGAAACATCTCGCACAGCTCAACACTATGGATCCAATATGTTACATACACAGAAGTTAGATTAACGTCCTGGTGGTGGAAGAGAGTTGCAAACATGTCTATGTCTGTTTAAATACGGACATGTTCAAAGGCAAGAAAAAGACAAGAAGGAAATGTTTAGGAAAACATTGTGTGGGAGCTCCTTCGCTGTTGTGCAGCAACTTGGTTGTTTGATTTTTACTCCCACTGTATCATAGATGAACTAAAAAAAACATGTTTATATCTGAACATAATTCTGTAAAAAAACAAAGTGAATGTTGGAAATTAGTGTATTGATGATGTTCTTAATAAAGTGTTTTTTGAATTTAATCTAGCACCAGATGGATTTATTCACTTGACCTGAGTTTCGACAACTTCTAACTTTAATTTTTCTCCTGTTTTAGACATTTTTGTTTATTACTTTCATTCTATAAAGGACTATCTTTGATATAATTTATTTATGTTCAGACAAGTGCAGTATCTGTGCCATTATTGTTTTTAATATAGATTTTGATGTTATAGAGCACAGAGCAACAAAAAGAGCGAGCGCCTGCTCTTCTGATGGAATAAATACTGCAATAAATTTTTCTTACATCTTTGTTACTTGTTTGCGTTTTTCTCTCTCGCAGTATTGTGCTAGGCTTTTATTTTTGCACCGTGTGTTTGACACAGATAAATAGGAGTGATTCTGTGAAGTTTATTTCAAAAAGGCACATAAGCCCATGTGACAAAGAATTAAGCTCACCTGTCAGTGATTCATAAAATGTTACCACTTTCAATTCACTGAGCAAAATTTGTCATGAAAGGTAAGAATTTTTAATCTGTTGTGGGCCCTTTGTTCCTGTCTAATGAGCTTGTGTGTTTTATGAGTATTAGTTCAAATATGCTCATGCTAACAGGTATATGCAGTTTGTTAGGTACACCTTTCTACCTCTGAGATTAATCCCCACCCCTTGCCTTCAGAAGTGCTTTAATTCGTTGCGGCACAGATTCAACAAGGAGCTGGAAACATTCCTCAGATATTTTGGTCCATATTGACAGTGTCACACAGCATCACAAAGGCGCTTTACTGAATTGAGATCTGTAGACTGTGACTGAAGGCCATTTTAGTGCAGTAAACTCATTGTCATGTTCAAGAAACCAGTTTGTGATTATTTGAGCTTTGTAACCTGTTGTGTTATTCTGCTGAAGGCAGCCATCAAAAGATTGGTATGCTGTGATAATAAAGGGATAGATGGTCAGCAACAGTAATCAGGTAGGCTGTGGTGCTTAAATTATTCTCAGTTAGTACTAAGGAGCCTATAGTGTACCAAGAAAATACGCCTCACACCATTACACCACCAGCAGGCTGAACTGTCTTGATGCATGCGCAATCATCAAGGTAAGTAAATCCCAAAAGGTTGATTCTGTTCATCTGGATGTACTGTTTATAAAGTTGGGAAACCTGCAGTCAGCTGAGACTGAAGAAGTCACTTGGATGAGTAATGAAACGTTTCTCCCACTGAAAACGCGACTTCCACTTGAACAAAATCCACTTTTTGGGAGCAGGCTGAACTGTTGATACAGTGCAAGATTTTTTTTTTAATGTTGTCTTTACCCTAAATTCTGGTCATAAGACATTGAAACTAATCAGACCAGGCAACGTTTTTCCAGTCTACTTTTGTCGAGTTGTGGTTAAATGTATCAATTTCCTGTTTTTAGCTGGCAGGAGTGGCACCTGGTGTGATCTTCAACCACTGCCCATCTGCTTCAGATTCAGGCAGATCTTTAGATCAATTTTTTATCATCATCTCATCCAGTGCATATTACAAATCATCACTAGAGAAGAAAATATTAGTCAATCCATCTTCCTCCACTTATCCGGGGCCGAGTCGTGGGGGCAGCAGCCCAAGCAGAGAAGCCCAGAGCTCCCTATCCCCAGCCACCTCCTCCAGCTCATCCGGGGGAACACCAAGGCGTTCCTAGGCCACCCAAGAGATATAATCTCTCCAGCGTGTCCTGGGTCTGCCCCGGGGCCTCTTCCCGGTGGGACATGCCTGGAACACCTCACCCGGGAGGCGCTCAGGAGGCATTCTTGTCAGATGCCCAAACCACCTCAACTGGCTCCTTTTGATGTGGAGGAGCAACGGCTCTACTCTGAGCCCACCCTGGATGGCCAAACTTCTCACGCTATCTCTAAGGGAGAGTCCAGCCACCCTTCGGAGGAAGCCCATTTCCGCAGCTTGTATCCGCGATCTCGTTCTTTCGGTCACTACCCACAGCTCGTGACCATAGGTGAGGGTAGGGATGAAGATCGACCGGTAAATTGAGAGCTTCGCTTTTACACTGAGCTCTCTCTTCACCACAACAGACCGATGCAGCGTCCGCATTACTGCAGCCGCAGCACCGATCTGTCTGTCGATCTCCCGCTCCCTTCTCCCGTCACTTGTGAACAAGACCCCGAGATACTTAAACTCACTTGGGGCAAGAACTCGTCCCTGACCCGGAGTGGGCACTCCACCCTTTTCCGGTAGAGGACCATGCCCTCAGATTTGGAGGTGCTGATTCTCATTCCCACCGCTTCACACTCGGCTGCGAACCGTTCCAAGGCAAGTTGGAGGCCATCACCCGATGAAGCCAAAAGAACCACATCATCTGCGAAA
>VURO01040948.1:0-13961 GCA_015108175.1 Pelvicachromis taeniatus
CCGTATTTTCCGGACTACAGAGCGCACCTGAATATTAGCCGCACAACTTGAAATTATGAAAAAATCATATTTTGTTCATATATTAGCCGCACCAGACTAAAAGCCGCAGGTGCGCTAGCGGGCTAGTAGCGCTAGCCAGCGCTACTACACCGGCTAGTAGCGCTAGCGGGCTAGTTGCTAGTAGCGGCGGTGCACGGCCCACCTTGCAGGTGGAGGGCAACGGAGCGACTGCTCCACCAGCCTCGGAAGAGCCCCGCAAAGTGGGCCGCGCACCGCCGCCCGACCGACCCAGCCCTTAGAGCCAATCCTTATCCCGAAATGGATCTGACTTGCCGACTTCCCTTAGCTGCCTTGTTCTAACATGCCAGAGGCTGTTCACCTTGGAGACCTGCTGCAGATATGAGTACAGGGCCAGCGTGAGCCAGCTTGCTAATCTAGTCTCTTTTTCGCGCTAATTCGTACGGCACTACTTTGGTTGGCGGACGGACATGTGACCAACATATCACTCTTTTCCGTGTCTGATCACATGCCTTTCCGCCAGGCAAAATGGCGGAACAAACCAAAACAAATCCTCTTACTTAGAAAAGCCGCACCAGACAATAAGCCGCAGGGTTCAAAGCTTGTGCAAAAAGTAGCGGCTTATAGTCCGGAATTTACGGTACTCAGCAGCAAACTGATCAATAAATGCAATCAGCTGTTCAAACAAGATCTGAATATTCTTTATGTCACATGACATGAGATCAGGTACACCACCAATTAATTTGGCTCCAATTGCCCACCCATACCTGGGAGAGCAGGTACGCGCCTTCCAGTATCGCCATGTCAAAGCCCATCCCTCTGCTTGAGACTTGTGTGGAGTCTCCTTCAGCTCTATCACCTCCAGACACCAAAAGTGACAGATGTGGCGACTCAACAGAGGGCTCTGCCCCAGGAAATGTCAGCCCCACGGCTTGATGCTTAGCAGGTGGACCACATGAGGGAACAGGCTTAGTAAGTGTTGGGTCATTCCTTTCAGTCCACTCAAGAGGTCTGGGTCTGGATGGCCTGAAGAAAATCTTAAAGAGAAAAGGTTACCAATTAAATTCACTGTCATCACTAAACATATCATGTCATGTAAGGGTGACTTGCTATGTTTCTTGATTTAATTTGCATGTTTATATTGTTTTAATGTTCTACTAATTTGTTGTAACTATGGTAATTATGCCTCAAAGATGCCTGACCCCAAAAAGGTCGGAACACAAACGTTAAAAAAACAGTCTGGCTGACATCGCGTATTCATATTCTTTCTTTTGATTTTATTACTTTTTATTTCCAACCAAGAAATATTTTTTTAAAAATTGTATCCTTTTCCTGGACTTCCTTAATATTCACAACTTTCATTCTTGCAGAATTCCCACTATGTCATCCACACAAGGCTGGACACTGTGTAAGTAAGAACGAACCTGTCTGTCTGAGTGATAGAGACACAGCAGTGTGTATGGCAGCACCTGCAGGACACAGAGCGTGTACCCCGTCACAGCAGCCATGACAGTGACCATCATCACACTGTCTGAGACACACATGACGGCGGTGGCCAACAGCAGCAGAGCCACCCCACTACTGTATACCACCTTGGCTCCCAGCAGAGCCACCCAGCGGTCCATTAGCGTCGAGCACAGCACCGACACTGCACACTGCAGGAAGAGGGCCAGACTGGCCATGCGCACACCTGGACAAGAATCACGTGGCTTTAATGCAAAACATAATCTTGCCGACTAAGTTCATTGGTTGGAAGCACTTACTCTACCTTCATCATAGCGTTTCCTTTCCTGTGATTCTGGATCTGCACTCGGCACTCCCTGGTACAATCCCTCCCCCATAAAGTCAGCAAAGAAGAGCATGACACTCATCAGTGCCATCCAACTGCACACCTCGGCCACAAAAAGTCTCCATATGACGTGTGGCACATGTATGCACACCGCATACACATGATTCAACATCGAAAGACCCTCCGATGCACATCGACACAGCACATCACGTAAACAACGAGTCCGAGGCAGGAAGGGGAAAGGGCAGCATCTGCTCCTCAAACTTTTTAAAGGGGGATGAACAAGAATCTTCCTCTCTCCTCTGACTCCTGCTTCCTCCCTGATGCAGGTTGTGGAGAGGAGGCAGCCGAGGAAGAGGAGGGTGAGCAGGGTGTAAACAAAGGCCTCCTGCCCTCCTAAATATGCTGCTATGGGTGCCTGGCTCCAGTCCACTGCAGGAAGCAAAAACCTGAAAAGAATACATTTTAAATGTTAAAATATTAGTCATTTTCACTTACTTGGATGCCTTGACTGTGTTGTGAGTCATAGCCGGTAGTTTTTCATAAACTTTGCCATTATTGTTTTAATTTTTGACACGTTTCTATCATAGAGCAAAAAAAACCAAACATTTGTTGCTGGTGCTACTGCTACAACTTTGTTCAAGGCACTGTCTGTGCAGCGTGGTACATTTTCTGTCTTTTATTTTTATTTTATTTTCTAAACACTTTGTTGCTTTCTTACTTGTACTATGAGTGTATTTTTTAAATAAAGAGTATCGTGTCTTCTCACTTCTTGAACACTACAGTTTTGTCATTAATCCAAAAACGTGGAGGCAGAGCATCCTACGATGTAAAACGGCCCTGAGGCATAATGTTTCCCCCTCCGTGCTCCACTGTGGGGATAGTGTATAGTTAGGGCTGGCTCAGGTGACCCTCAATCCTCCCTGAGTTATGTTGCAAAAGGCTGCTGGGGGCTTCCCACGATGGACTGAATGTTTCTTCCTCACTCACTCTGCATTTAATCATTAGTTTCATTCAGCTCAGAGGTCTTTGTCCTGTCTTCCTCACCTCACTCCCAACTGGTTGCAGCAGATGGCCCCGCCCCTCCCTGAGCCTTTTTCTGCTGAAGGCTTCTTCCTGTCAAAAGGGAGTTTTTCCTTTCCTTTCTCGCCAAAGTGCTCCCTCATAGGGGTCATCTGGTTTTTAGGGTTTTCTCTATATTATTGTAGGGTCTTACCTTACAATATAAAGCACCTTTAGGTAACTGATGTTGTAATTTGGCCCAATATAAATATAACTGAATTGAACTGAATGGAACCGAAGCATAAAACACAACCAGTTAGGGGGACAGATAATAAGTGGCTTACCCCAAGCATCCCCCTAGGCTTGTCATGAGGGAATTAACTGAGAATGCTTTCCGGTTTTCTTCCTCCCCGGTGAACAGGTCTGACAGCAGGGCAAGCAGCAGGGTGAGACAGGCCTGAGGAGACAACCGGAGACTTAGTTGGCACATGTAATTATAATACTCAACCAAAGCCCTTGAAATGAACCATGTCTTATTCTCTCAGAAATCAATAAAAGAAGAATACAAGCGGCTAATTGCCCAAATTACTAAGTGAACTGGGTTCAGTGAAGCTGGAAGGTCTAGGTTAGATTTTAGAGGTACAAAAACTCATTTATAACTACATTAACTACAAATTTTGCCTCGGGGCAGAGAATTTCCTACAGTAAATAAGGCTCATTTAGGGCGGCAGCTATTGATTACTTTCCCAATGGAGTATTCTATCAATTACTGAAGAAATTGGATAAGAAAAACTTTTGTCTTATAAATGAGCAATAATAAATATTTAATGGAGAACACAGGTATTTCAAACTGAACTGCTCATTTCTTTCCATTTTAGAAGCTGCAATGTTTTTAAGAGTTTGACTGCATACTGCAGAGCTGTCAGAGATATATATATATATATATGGTATATTATAATATAAGGCTGACATTATCTGGAAGTAAAAAGGGTTGACAGTATTGTATCTGCTGGATGACGTAGATTGGGTTTTTATGTGTATGTGTTTTTGTACATGTGTGTGTACTACATGTTTGTGGTGGCTGCAATGCAGACAAACGAGTATTTCTGCATTCTGAAATACTCGTTTTTTGTGTTGCTGAAAACAGACATTCTGATGGTGAAGGTATTAATAATGTCCAAACTCACAGCCCCAGGTCAGAGCTTTGCTGCCTGTGGGGAAAAAAAAGCTAGCATTTTCCTTTTTTTACTGATACAACTTTCTGAACATGTTTTATGTTATTTCACTTTAAATCTGAAATCAATGGTATGAAAGCCTTGAAATCAATATGATCTAGTAGCCATGCCCCTGTGTGCCGCAGGTATCACAGCAATAGAGAGTAGGATGGCTGCTGCCAACCTTCAGCATGCTGCTTGATACAAACATGGTATCAGACTAAGTTAACAGTTCATCGACATATTTTATTACAACTTCTTTTTTTCTGTGTAAAACAAACAGCGGTGGATTGAGCAGCTGCAAAGTTGACTTTTCTTCACGTCAGTGCTTGTTAAACAGGTGCCTTGATGAAGGACTCCCACTAGCTTTTTCCCAGTAAAGGTTTTAATGGTGATTACAGGAACAAGCACTGCTGTTTTAGACACGAGAAAAACATTTTTTTTCTCTCCACCTTAGCTCACTGTCTCGGTAATGGCTCCACCTCTTTGCTCATTGTGTATACACACTTACCCTGTCTATAGACAGATCTGGAAGCCTTGAAAAATTATATTTGTCTATAGACATCTACGAAGCATTGAAGCAAAGAATCCATGTCCAGGATTTTTTTTTAGAATCGATGAATTTGGATTACTAGATGAATTGTTGCAGCCCCAGGCTCAATTAATATCTTTACTTCAACTGGGTTGATGATCCCAGTGATCTGTGTATCTCCAGTTAAGACGAGCTGTCAACCGCTCAGACCCATTTGCCATCTAGGACATGTGACTGTCCTCTGTCCATGTTGGTTACCACTGGACCAAGAGATCCCTGTTAATCACTCATCTAGTTCCCAAGAAGCATGGGAATAAGAATTAATAATATAACTGAGTATATAATTTTTAATCTTTGTACAACTTTACTTGTAAAGTTTTCTCACCTGTGCACAGAACTCGACGAGGCATACAGCTGCGGCCTGCAGGCCAGCTTGCACCCAGTTAGGGTGCAGTGGTGAAATCAGCAGAGTCAGCCGCCTGGCTTGGGGAATGATTTGCAGGCCTAGCAAAACTCCCAGGCTCAAGATCCAGATACACGGCCTGCGTCGACCGAAGCGCCCTCTCCAAGAATCACTAGCTGAGCCAATCATGGGTATAAAGATCAAGCCCAAAACTGGAGTCACAGCTGGCAAAAAGAAAGACGCTGTTAACCTTGTTACAGTGGTCACCAACGCTCAATCATTTACCATGGAAGAATCAGAATGGCTCTAGTCAGAATTTTTATAGTATAATGCACTTAAACTTCTGTTGTAGTGGTAATTTATCTGCACTGACGACGCTATAGATAACCAAGATCCTGGGAAAGGTTTACAGCCAGCCCAGCAAAGGTAAAGTTAGCTAGCTAGCTAGCTAGCGAGAAATACATTATTTACATTTTTCAGCTTAACTTAGGACTGGACTTAGGTGTATTTATTTGCTAGCTCGATAAATATTAGCTTCCTCTTGTTGAAAATAGCCATAGTATTTGGGGTTCTGTGTTATTGCTTTTGTTGTTTTTGATGAAACTGTATTCTCATTGGCTAACAAGATGTGAATCACATGTTGTTAGCCAATGACTGTTCAGTTTTATAGCCAGACACGACTATTATGTAACATTCTTTGTTTGTTTGTTTGGTTGGTTTTTGCAACCAATATGGCAACTGTGAAAAAAAACTCAATGTAAGGCAACAGGTGATGTCACAGTTGCTACGTCCATCTCTGATTCTGTCCATGGATCAAAGTCGTTATTGAAACTAAGCTACTTTTTCTAGTTTTAAACATTTATATGAAAACTACTGATAATGACAAATCATTGTATAATGACAAAACTAAATTAAGCTACTTTTTGAATACATTTCCTAGTTAGTAGTTGTAGACCTGCAGGTCATCAGCACTTTGCCAGGGAGAGCTGCAGCACCGTCAGCACCCCTACTTCAAACAACAAACAGATGTTGCAAACACACACAGAACAGCTATAAAAATTATAATGCTCATTTGGTGTTTTTTTTCCTACACTTACCGAGCATCATGGTCATGTAGCGTTCCTCCATGCCGGCCTGCAGCAGTAGAGGTGGGATGTAGACAGTCCCTGCAGCCATGCACACCTCCAGGCCACATGATAAAGTGTTCACCAGCAACAGCTTCCACAACTGACACTGAAACCACCTTTTCACAACCATTTTTGCTCTTGGCTCTTCAGTGTCTTCTTTAGTGTCTTATTTGAATGTATGAACATCTTTAGTCCTGACATGACATATTAAGTTAATGTAAAGACAACTGTTAAACAAAGGGGTTTCCCAGAGGGGTTTTTGCTGGCCATCAGTTTTGAACTTCCTTGTCATGAGGTACGGTGCTTTGTGAGTGAAGTGGTCACCAGAGAACAGCAAAGACATTTTTCTTAAGTTTCCTTTTTATTTGAGGTTCCATTAGCTCCCCGGCAGAGGCCAACATCTTCACCTGCCAGTGCGACGTCTTCCTGTGTAATTCAAAGAAAAGCTCAGCAAGGCCTGAGAAAATCTTTGAGTTGTAAAGTTGTTAAAAACATTACCTTCTGTATCTATTCAATTCAATTCAATTTTATTTATACAGCGTCAAATCACAACAACAGTCGCCTCAAGGTGCTTTACATTGTAAGGTAGACCCTACAATAATACATACAGTGAAAAACCCAACAATCATATGACTCCCTATGAGCAAGCACTTTGGCGACAGTGGGAAGGAAAAACTCCCTTTTAACAGGAAGAAACCTCCGACAGAACCAGGCTCAGGGAGGGGCGGGGCCATCTGCTGCGACCGGTTGGGGTGAAAGAAGGAAGACAGGATAGAGACATGCTGTGGAAGAGAGCCAGAGATTAATAACAAGTATGGTTGAATGCAGGGAGATCTGTTAACACATGGTCTAAATGTGAAATGGGGAAAAGTCTTTTTTTTTAATTTTTTTAAATCTATTAGCAAGACTCCCAATTTTAGCCATTCACCAACTCACATCAATCCACTGAGCCATTTTCTGTTGGTCAGACCATAGCAGTGAACTAACACTAAACTTAGAATTAAAGGTGGGAGAAATACTGTAGAAAATTAAAAACTAGGCTTTTAAAGAAGATGAAAACTCACTGAAACAATACTGTGTATCAAGGTATTTATAATTAACTAAAAACTAAAACTACTTGTGAAAAACATTTTAGTAAACTAAAATAAAACAAAACCTAGACTTTAGAAAAAACTAATTGGAACAATTTTGTGAATTTTGAAAACTAGATAAAAACATGGAGGTGACATGTTTACTTTTACACTCTGTTAGTACGTCAAAACATGTAATACAGCTTGTCTAAAGAGGCATTGATGCACATGTCTATTGAGTTTCTGGACGTCTACATGACTCTGAGTCAACTGCTTTCAA
The DNA here is from genome assembly GCA_015108175.1 of Pelvicachromis taeniatus. Classification (NCBI taxonomy): domain Eukaryota; kingdom Metazoa; phylum Chordata; class Actinopteri; order Cichliformes; family Cichlidae; genus Pelvicachromis; species Pelvicachromis taeniatus. The sequence goes on from VURO01040948.1 coordinate 7,436, forward strand.
AAAGTTCTGCTTTTATCATCATATCTGCGCAACTTTTTCCTAATCTGGCATCTCATATGTGGTCACACCTTTGCAAAGGTGAACTTTAGATTGTTCTTTGCTTCTGTCACTCACATTAGTGAAGGACATTTGTGGTTTTAACGAGAAATCTTGTGCTTCAGTGTGTTTATGGAGGTGGTGGGAAAGTCTACAATTAAAAAGATTATAGCTCACTGAATTTTTCACAAATTTTTAACCGGTTCAGTATTTATTTCTGATAGAACTTTCTGAGTTGCAGTTAGCATTTTTTAGCATTTTTGTTCAGAAATGTATAAACATCACCATAAATATGGTTTCAGCGTGTTTCTCGCTGGTTGGGAATGTTTTGATTGTGTCGTTTACTCCATTTTCTATAGACTTCAATGAAGGTGTAAAGATGATTGTAAAATCATCTGCTTTTGAGGCTACAGTCTGAAGTGGCATGTCCCTTCGTCACATCAGTACACACCTTGGAAGCACTTTGTTGTTTCTTAGGAAAATGAATAGTACGGTGTAAGGTGTGTCAGGGGTATAAATGATTGTTATGGTCTGAAGTGTTGCTGCAAGTACACAGAGCTGTATGGCTGTCTGAATTTCCACAATGTTAATAATCCTGAGAAAGAATGATAAAGAAAACTGTACAATTTGTTGACATGTCACGATCTGTTTCTTAGTGGTATGTATAGCTGTTGCACACAATCCATTCATTCGCTAATCTTTTCATCTGACACACTGTGTGTTATTCACCCACTTGTTAAACCAGAAGCTCTTCTTTCTCTGAGACACACTCTAAAACATTAAGCAATAAACCACTAGTATAGTTTTTACCACTTGCCTCATGAAAGTCCTTTGATCTCTCCTCGAGCAGCTAAAGTAGTTCGAAAAGCCCGCAGCGGCTTTTGGTGTCCGTCCTTCAAAGTTCAGTAGCCTGTGGTGTACAGCTGTGTATGTGCCGCAAATGTCAACAAAGAGAAATTCACTCCTGTAACAGGTGAGGAGATTCTTGCTCACGTCAGGCTTTCTGGTAAGGATGTGGGCGGGCCTTGGGTGTCATCAGCGCTACACGAAGTGCTGACATTCCTATGTTGGGTTTGTTCTTACATGTGTGTTCATATGATTTCCTCAGCTACTGCTGATTTGTAAAGGCTGCCACTTGTTGGGGGTACATTTGGAACAACTGCAAAATGCATTAAGTGTATTTTTTTTAATACTAACTTACTTTGAAACTCAGCACTCAGTAAGCTATGGTGCATTTCCTTTTGTCACTTCCTGTAACTGTAGCTGAAGCCCGATGCAAATGATTGCATACTGCCCTGACTGGTTCAACAATTGATTATTAAAGTAAATAAATCAGTCATTGTTTTTCATGTTAGCCAATCAGTCCAAACTCCTTATTTTTATGTTCATGTTTAATATTTACTTCTCTGTCATCACACCTTCCCCTCAGGTTAAGAGTCTCGGTGTCACCCTTGACGGCACTCTGTCCTTCAAGGCACATATGAATAATATCACAGGGTCTTCTTATTTTCATCTTAATAAGTTTTACCGCCTTCGTCCTTCACTCACTCCAAACAGTACCGCCATACCTGTCAATGCTCTTGTCACATCTCGTTCAGATTACTGTAATTCTCTTCTCTATGCTCAACCTTATAAATCTCTCCATTTACTGCAGTTAGTTCAAAATTCAGCTGCTCATATTATATCCACAATTTGATCCACCGAACAAATAGCAGCTGATCTTAAACAGCTCCGTTGGCTTCCAGTCCACTTTCCAGTTCAAGAGTCAATTTCTGCTTCCTACTTTCATGACCTCGCTCCTCCATATTTCATACGTACTCACCCCGTCGTACACTCTGCTCTTCTTCAGCTTCCCTTCTGTCTGTTCCACCTGCTCGCCTCACTTCCATGGGACTCAGAGCCTTTATCTGTTCTGCCCCGAGACTGAATGCACTTCCACCAGATCTCCTGACTACAAACTCTTTCTCTACTTTTAAATTGCATCTTAAAACCAATCTATTCAGAATTGCGTACCCTTCCGTATCACTTGGTCTTAGTGTAATTTTTACCTTGATTAACTTCTATAGGTGTTTTTTATTTGCTTATTTTTTTATTTTGTTGTACTAACGTAAGGTGACCATGAAGTTCTTTAAAGGCGCCTATAAATGAAATGTATTATTATTATTCTTTTATGCGTAAATGGCATGTCCCTTCCTCATGTCGGTACGCACCTTAGCAACGGCTTGTTGAGTCTTAGGAAAATGAGTAGTACCTTTACCTTTGAAATGTTCAACCGAATGCTAATAATGGCTGCTGTACAGAAATGTCATTGGTATACTGCAGCGGTGGAAATGGTGGCGGTAATTATGCTATACTTTTCAATATAGCAAAATATTATTTTAGTCTGTAATAACTATGGCTAAATTGTTGCATTAGTATCTTGTTGCTATTACAAGAGGTCAGGGCTGCACTGGTTATGTGGCATGTGGGGGATTTAGAGGGAAAGCAAACAAAGAAGCCCCTGAGTCTAACCTGACCATAAGAAATATAGCGGCTCAGATTGATGCTGCTCACAAACATGCCATTGACCTTCACAATGAGCAAACAGCAGAGCGCATGAATGTTCTTGGTAAAAAACAGTGTACCTAAAACTTTGTGGGAAATGTGAAACTGACCATGATGAATTATCGGCTTCATTAAACTCAGACATTTATAAGAGAATTTTTGGACCAATATGTGAGGGTGAGTGCGGTCTCAGAGGGCCTTATAGTCCTATTTCAACGGCTCAGAAATGATTCAAAATAAACATTTGGAGTACATATTCAATGTACCAAGAGGAGGCTGCCAAGCAGGTGTACACTCTTCTGAACATTTGTCCCATGTTTTCCCAGTGCTGCACTTGAATGCCTCATCAAAATATGGCCAACTACAAATAAAGGAAAGCTAGAAACCGAACTGAAATCACTGTACACACCTCCCGTTAGCCTCGAGTCAATTTTGCTGCTTCACCTTTTCCAGCAAATAAAGCTGTGATTTGGGGTTAAACGTCTGTCTGAAGAGTCCTGCATGTAGATTGTGATATCTACTATTGGTAGCAAGCTGCAGCAATAAAGCAGCGACACCCCAAACACAGTGAGGAGGTCAGGTCCATGGAAGTTTACGGGACTTGACTCGCCAGCCTCAGGTGGCCATTAGAGGAACTGTAGTTGTTGTTTTGTTTTGTGTTTTTAATGTTGGCTTCATTCTTCAGAGTTCCGCTTGGTTGAAAGATACTAAAATCTCTCCCTATCCCACACATTAAAATTCATAAGCTTTTGTGCTGGTCAATGCATCCTTTTAACCTTTGTGATCATTTCACATGTTTTTAGCATTTAAAGTCAATGACTGCAACAGAGGTGTCAGTTTATTACAGCTCTAGCAAGAAACTGAAAAAAACAATTGACTACTTCTTCTTTTTGGGGGGGTTTCTGCCATTGACATGCACCACTTCAGTTTTCAGGAGTGAATAAAATGCTGTTTTCTTTGTCTACCTGCCATTTTTAATTAAAGCTTTATGACCTTTATATCTGTTTGAACTTTATAGCAGTGTGACAGCATGGATATGTGGAAGTAAATAACTCTACTGTGTAGGTTCCTCAGTCATCCAGGTCATGGTATTGTAAGGAACTTGGAAAGAAAGCGACTTGACGTCTTTAAGTTTGTTGAAGATTTTTCACCTCTCATCTGAAAAGCTTCTTCAGCTCTGAGGAAACTTTTCAAGCTCTATATTCTATTTACTGTTTATTGTAAAACTTCTAGACATTAGGAAAGAAGTCCTAGATCCCCAAAGGCACAATAGAGGGAAAGTTAGCCATGTAGGAAACCCAGAGTTGTTGGAGACAATAAAACAGCAGACAGTAAGAAAAATAATCAATATTACTCACTTTGTTATTCCAAGTAAAATGAACCATCTGGTTTTCGGTCACTGGCTTCTACTGCTGTGACCTTAAATAGGACTTGGTTTGTGTGTTCAACTCATAGTGTTAACAATGCAGCAATAAAAAGCGCTGAGGAGCCGAGATGTACACAAGTTGTAAAAAAGGAAGGTGAGAGGGAACATGTGCTTATGCTATTCACAGGAAGAAGCACAGACAGCAGACAGGGTATTGGTGCCATGCACAGACCGTTGTGTCAGAGCAAACATGGGGAAGGTTAGTGTTGCACGGTAGGGAACTCATAGCTATACATGCCTAGATGCTGTCAGAATAATAGAGACAGTCAGTCTGCATTGGCAGCTTAGATGAATTGTTGTTAATGGTATTTAAATGTTTTCATCAGGAATCAGATGACCTAAGAATTCATTATTAACAATACATACATGTGTGTTTGACAGGCCACGAGAGGCGACCCACACAGCATAAAAATGAAGCCAGGACATGGTAAAAACAGCACTTTTACTAATGGGACCTCGAGGCTGGTTCCAAACAGAGTAAATCCCTGTTGGCTCCCATGTTGAATTGCCCAACTTTACAGCATTAAAAAGCATGTTTACAGCCTGGTAGAAACCATTTTTTTGGTCTCTATGGACACTTTCACCCAACAATGAGGTGGCTGTTAGGAATTAGGATCAGGGACAGTATTGCCGATAGCTGTCTCAAAGGCCTTGCTAGCTGAACCTCTTCACTGTGTTTGTGCAGTTGGTTTTTTTTTCTAGCTTTTTAATGACATTTTCTCACAAACAATATAGCTGCCATTCATCCATAGTTGTATTATAGCTACAGTGAAATTCTATTACCTCACTATTCTACTACTTGGCTCTAACTGGATGATACACATGGCTCTGTGCTGAATTCTTGCAGCTTATCGATGCAGCTTGCTAGCCAAGCTTGCAAGCATTAGTCGATACCCTGACACGCCACCATTTCTTCCTTAAAGTATCATCTACTTTGTAGGAAATGAACAAATTCTACCAGAAACATTTAAATCCTGCCGAGACTGATCAAACAGATATGAAAATGTAAGATGTCACTCGCTCTGTTTCTAATCTAAATAAAGCTCCCTGCAGGCCCATCTTCTCAAGAACTGCCCTAACAGACAGAAAACAATAGAACATGTCAATCATGGTAATCCCTGAACAGCATCCACAGCAAAGTGTACCAACTAAGGAATAAAAGACAAAAAGCCCTCTCCATCATGTGTAACAGATTAAGAAAAGCATACTGTCGCTGTACCGCCAACCCACAGCAGCTGAGTTTGAAGCAGGTGAAAAGGTGTTCGTTGTCTGGGCTGAGTTTTATAAACTCTGCTCTGCTCCTTGTCCCCTACAATCTAACAGGACACTGGAGGACATTCTGCACTCTCACACTTCTGTTTAATCAGTTTTGTGTTTGACGTTCATTCAGCTGTGTGGAAACTTTCATCTGAGCCAAACCGATTTACTCAGGAATAAATAAAACACTGTGTATAGCTGCGAGACCGTTTTTCACTCGTGTACATTATTTGAAGAGGACTATAATAAACTTCTACGGGACTCCGATGTAAACAATACAACAACATTTATTCCACAGGTTGCAAAAACTTTGTACAGGAGTAATCGGGCTCAAATCATTCTCAACAATGACTCACTACGGTAGGAAAACCGTGTGGCTCTGCTCTCCTCTGCTGCTATACTAACCTTTATTCCTCTCTCTCCCCCCTCCTGCATGCACTCATTAAATCCGTGATGCCCGATTGTAACTATAAAACACACCTTTAAGGCAAACGTATTCATGGTTTTACGTAATTAAGCCAACACAGCAATAGAATAATTGTAGTTCACTTATAACTATGACTGTACTTGTTACATTATTAATTACACAGCAAGTTCAACAGCAACAAATACAATACCACAATATACCAACTATGTTAACTATTTCACACACTGCAATACACCACACACTAACGTTTCAGTGATCCAGAGACTTATATCATGTTTAACTTGAGCAGTGAAAGTCCACCGGGGGTTGTAAACGATGATTGACGGGGGTGCGCTGTTCCCGCGGGGCTAGAGTGAACCGTGACGACCCGCTCGGCGATCGAGCTGGTGGGTAATAAAGAGTCATATTACAATGAAGTTGCTGCTGTCAGTGTTGGAGACTGGAATCGGCTGGGCCGTGCTATGCATTCTGGGATATGGTGGGCAACGGAGGATACACCTGACCCATTCTTCAAATTCGGAAAATGGAGGATGCATTTGGAGGCCGCATTTGGAGGAGTCTACGAATTGGGACAGCCTTCGTCGCGTCGCTGTGACGTAACTGGCCTACAAATGCGGCCTCCTGAGCATGCAGCCTGACAATTGGGACACAGCTAAGGAGTTTGTTTAAATTACCATAACTGGATGGCAGGAAACCATGAGTCTCCATGAGTCATGACACACAGAAATAGAGGCTTTTGTCTCTGGATCTTTTTCAGGTGTTAAATGCTCCGCTGTATCCAGGAGGGGGCAGCAGATACAAGCAGAGGATAACAAAATGCCTGCACACTCAGCGAA
>VURO01040956.1:0-18849 GCA_015108175.1 Pelvicachromis taeniatus
CTGCGGCTTATTGTCCGGTGCGGCTTTTCTAAGGCTTTTTCATGATTTTTGTGACATCGTAAGAGGATTTGTTTTGGTTTGTTCCGCCATTTTGCCTCGCGGAAAGGCATGTGATCAGACACGGAAAAGAGTGATATGTTGGTCACATGTCCATCCGCCAGCCAAAGTAGTGCCCTACAAATTAGCACGAAAAAGAGACTAGATTAGCAAGCTGGCTCTCGCTGGCCCTGTACCCATATCTGCAGCAGGTCTCCAAGGTGAACAGCCTCTGGCATGTTAGAACAAGGCAGCTAAGGGAAGTCGGCAAGTCAGATCTGTAACTTTGGGATAAGGATTGGCTCTAAGGGCTGGGTCGGTCGGGCGGCGGTGCGCAGCCCGCCTCACGGGGCTCGCGCGGAGGATGGTGGAGCAGTCGCTCCATCGCCCTCCCCTCCCCCCGCGAGGCAGGCCATGCACGGCCGTTAGCGGCGGGCTGTAGCGGCAGTGCACGGCCCGCCTCGCGCCGAGGCTGGGGGAGCAGTTGCTCCGTCGCCCTCCCCTCTCCACCGACAGAAGCGCGTTGCGCGGCCCGCCTCGCGGGGCTCGGATGTCTACGGCGCGTCGCACAACGTGGGTTTTCACGGGGCGGTGTCCCATAATAAAAAGAATGTGTTCCAAAACAGTCATCTCTTTCCTGACAATCCCCTGCGGCTTTTAGTGCGGTGCGGCTAATGTATGAACAAAATTTGATTTTTTTCATCATTTCAAGTTGTGCGGCTAATATTCAGGTGCGCTTTGTAGTCCGAAAAATACAGTAATTAAATACAGAACACATTGGTAATTGTTAAACTGTGGCAGAAATGACTTTAAATGAAAATTCCTCCTTCTCCGTTTCTCAAATAGCAAAGTGTTTACATTTTTAAAAAATGGTCAGGAAGATTTGTTTTGTCAGGGTGAAGATACTCTAAAGCATATTCATGTCCCAGACCAGTGAGACAAACACATTGGCCTCCAATTTGAAGTCCCCATTTAGAAATGCTGAGAATTTCAACCAGCAATGCAAACATACCACTATTACTTCAGAAAAAAATCAAATAACACACTGATGCTGTGTAATATATGAATCTTTTTTTTTTTTAGGAAAATAGAAAAGGAAAAGAAACATATGCTGTTTATTAGGTGTGACACCAGAGTTAGCACATAATGCTTGTACACCCTGGAACAATTTGGGCTATACTGCAACCTTTAGCCCTGTTTGGACAACAAGCTATTTTGGTTTGTTCACGCCTCATTTGCTGCAGCAAACATATACACCAATACCATACCAATATGTGCTGTATACACAAATGTTTTAGACTGCTTATTTGATTACACCAACAGGAGATTTTCTAAGTCTACAGTTGGCACAATGCAATGCACCCACGCTTCAGCTTGCCAGATAGAGAACCATGATTCGCCCATCCACAGAACAAGTTTCCTCCAGAACCCAGTGATTTACATCACTTCATCCGATACTTGGATTTGTGCTTAGGAACATAGGGCTTGCATGCAGCTGCTCGGCCATGGAAACCCATGCCTCCCCAATCTCAAAGCACACAGTTTTTGTACTGATGTTAATGCCAAAGAAGGTCTGGAGTGCCAAACTACGTGCCTCAGCACTTGGCAACCTCGCTTTGTAGCTTTACGTGGGCTGCCACTTCATGGGGGAGTGGAAGATTGTGGAAGCTGATTGTGGAATATCTAGATGGGAACAAATTGACTTGTTGCAACAGTGGCATCCTATTACAGTACCACGCCCAAATTCACTGAGGTCTTCAGAACCACCCATTCTTTCTTGATTTTATACCCATGTGGCAATAAAATTGAAAACACCCAAGTTCAAAGATTAAGCGGTGCGACCCAATACTTGTGCTCATATAGTGCATCTGTAATAGGCCAAAACCAGTGAGCAATGCTACCCAAACTATGTATCAGCTACTGTTTAATCATTTCTGCAGAGAGGTACTTTAAAACTAAAGTCAGTCACATTTTAAAAATTGAAGAAAAAAGGAGGCAACGATGGCTGTGTGATTATAAAGTATAAAAAATACCTACGTAAGAGCTCTGTACAGAAGGAAATGTTAAAATAATTTCACCTTCTCTAGAGAGAATATATTTTCAAGCTTATTACCACAGCAAAATCCACCTTTGGTTCCTCCAACAACTCCAATATAACTTATTAAACACACCGCTCCTCCTCATCCATCACAGAACAACCAGTAACCCTGTAGCCCACTGGGCTTTTACTGTTAGACTCTTACCTACTCTGTATCATTTGACAGACACTCTGGGATGTGTAGACTTTAGCCAGGTCAATATTTCTAAGTTGAAAAATCAATGAAGTACATTAAGATTTGCGACAACAGGGTACCAGTCAAGAACTGATCTATAAGCAGAAGATTAACAAAAGTGTGCATGACTCTACTTTATTGATCTAAAGAAAAAAGGTATGGAGTGATGAAATGATATGAATTTTTAGGCCATTGTGGGAGCAGAGACAGAGGAGAAAGATATTGCTTGGCTCATTGCTGGGCTTCTCTAGTTTTCCGGAACATTAATCTTTCAGGGACCCAGTGCTCAGGACTGCAGACAGCAGAGTATTACCTTTACCACTGCCATGTGTGGCTGTGATCAATCTAGGTTCACTGTCAAAGACTATAGAAGGCACATGAAAAGAGAGCACAGTTAGTGGTTCTAACTTAAAACTCAGTATATACTACCACTGTATGGTATACAGCTTTTTGTTTGTTTGTTTTCTGATCCTAATAAATTCATTCATTATCTAAATATAGACCCTCAAACAGAATTTGCTCGAGGTTTCTAAACAACAAAAAGCAAATCATTTACAAGAATCTGCAAACAGTTTGCAAAACCTGTGAGCTTCATGTTTCATATTTGAAAAGGTATGCACTGCCTAAGTACAGTGTGCTCAAGAATTGTGTCAATCTGTCATTATCCTAAGGTTCTTTTATACATACTTTAAAGCCTATGACTGACACGCACTAAAAGCCAATGTCCAAGTCACTGGTGTCAGACATTAAATGGTCTTTACCTCACCGGTCCCCTAATAAAAAGTCAGTATAAATATGAGAATAGCACAGATAACTGTTTAATGGATTCACAACAAACAATGGGGCATTGTGTCTCCTGCACCCTATACTCGCTATTCAGGCAGCACCCCCGCCTAAATCAACGGAGTATTTACTGAGAACAACTTTGAAGCAATCGCCTGTTGTGTGCGACATGTGAAAACACAACAGGAGTTGGTTTGCTTCAGGCTTGTGACAACACCAAAATGTGCGAAAATGCCTTTGCTTTCACTGCCATTTGTTCTCCCTGAATTCAGGTAAATGGTCAGAATTATTTACTTCCCATTCCAAATTAATTGCGTATTTGTTAGCAACTGTTTTCAGCTGGGGATGAGCCACAAGCCTTACAGCAGCATGTGGTAGCTAATCTGTGTGTCTGAATTTATGGAGCTCTTTATCGTTGGGCTCAGTCTTTAAAAGGTTTATCCCAAAACTCATACCTAAACATGCAGAACGTTTTTTATATCTTGCCTCACCTTAACTGAATGTTTACCACCTATAGCACTTTATTCATCATCTTAATTACTCGCTAAGGTAACAGATTATAATATGGCTCTTTACTAATTCCCCTTTACTAATTCCCCTGTAAACAAATGGCTTTTCATTGTATTTTATTAGAAATCACATTGTCATTATATTTACTTACAAATAGGTACACTAAAATAAGGAATAACATGTTAGGATTTTACAGGAAACAGTAAATTCAAGTAGTCTGTAAGTAATTTTGAGTAAGTAAGTAAATTTAAGTGGTGCATAAGTTATTTTAAGTAGTCCCAGAATTCAGAGCATTTTTAAGACCGGAAACACAAATTATACCAGAAGAAAGTTTAAGTACTAACTACTAACTTCTACATAATTGTGTATAATCAACATTATAAATATAAAAAAAAAATACCAAAAGGCAAAATTAATCCCATCCATAATAAGTACTGAAAAGTAGAGTGTCTTTACGATGTAAGATGGGGAAATGTTTGATTTGCTGCAAAATTCCCATGAAATTACACACTACCGGTACTTAAAATTACTTTTTACTTACAGCATTTGTTTCCTATACCTGGTTTGTTACCCCCCCATGGTGTACCTGTATTTAAGTATTTGTAGGTAAATATAATTACACTGTAATTTCAAATAACTTACCGGGGCTGTGTTATAAACTGTTACCCATGCTAACATGCTAACCGGCTACACTTTCAACCTTTGAACTTTCCACACACTGCTAATTAACTTCAGGGCTGGTATTTACACATGCTCAAAGGGAATACTCAATATTATTCACTCATTACTGAATATTTAATTAGCATGCCTGACTCATACATGTAGATGTGCTCACTGCACATGTGCGCATGTGCTCAACTCCAGCAAAGGAACTATTTTTACAAATTAACCCTACCAAAGGAAGTCCTCTCAGGGATGCAATCACACCCCGATCACTGCAGGAGAAAATGCCAGCTAGCACTCTAAGAGCACACATTTAAATATTTAGAGATAAGGTAAGAAAGAATTTCCTCTTCCCAGTGAAAAAAAAGCATTGAAAAGAGCATTTCATGATGCTACTAGGTTAAGTGAAAAGCGTTAAAGAAGATAAGTTGGTGTTGGCATAAATATATGTTACAAGCCAGCCAGATGTGAGTGTGGTTTAGTTCACCTCGGTAACATACAGCAAACATCAGACTCGGTATCTGCTTGAAAGTTATATTTCTAGGATCTTTTACCTGCTTGCATGCCGGCAGCTTCTTATTCAGACATAACATTTCCAGATACTCTGAGGTGCTTTCAGAGAGCATTATGATAAATTAAAACCGAACACGGATGGCTATATTAAAAAAAAACAAAAAAACATTTTCAGTGAGAGTTTCACTTGACTTTTATGAGCAAAACTGCAACATATAAAAAGTTAAAGTCAGAGAATTGATCTGTTTTGTTAACAAGGATACAGTCCCGGCCAGGGAAAAGGATTTTGTGGCGCACCATTTCTCCCATAATGCACCCCACCGACCAAATATCCACTGCACGCATAGAGGTGAGCATGAGACACAGAGGGGGCAAAACACAAGAAGGGAAAGCAAAGGTTAGTGTAGTCCACAGAGAGCTCATAGACAGGCATTAGTGATCAGATGCTAACTGGTTTTAATTGAGAGCGGAATAATTACTGAGAGGCAGGATTCAAATCAGAATGGAATACAGAGATAGACAGAGCAGAGTGAAGCACAGTGAAGCAGCGCCTTAGAGAGACTAACTAGTGGCAGGAAATTCAAAGCCCTGGAGCTTTCAGGCTTCCCTTCTTGAGAGGAATATGGCTAATGAGTCACAGCGAGGCTGGCACTCAGTCACATGTTCTGGGGGCTTTTAATCAGTGACTCATAGCTCCAGCACTTTAAGTCACTCAACCAGAATTGTTGATAAGGTTTTAAAGTTAATGATATGACACTTTAATTTGGAATCATCATCAAACGATCATCTGCACATGTGAGCAGTTTAATTGTTCAGATCGTAGATGGTTTAAAAACACATAGAGCCTCGCAGCTGCTGTGTGTAAATAGCTTCTTAAAATTTAAACGTTTCAAAGGCTTTTTTTCCCCCACGTCAGTTTTATGTTGGTTCAATGCCAAAGCAAGAACAAAACCGAGTGCAAAATAGTGCCAAAAAACTACACAGTGTAATTAATGATATAACCATATTAGAACAATTCCTCACAAAATAGGGTGCTGTTTAAAAAAGAATGCAGTGATTTGAAAATCTTATAGTCATTTTTTTATTCACAGTATAACATAGAAAATACATCAAGTGTTTAAACAGACATAATTTCCCATTGTAGGAAAAATATTTTGACCTAACCTGCAAAAGTTGCTCTTTTTAGTACCACTTTTCCACCCATTTGTTTTGCTTCAGCTCTTTTGATTTTTTTTGATAGCACATTTTCGCAGTGTAAACATTTGATGTTTTCTGTCTACTACTGTGAATAAAATATGGGTTTGCAAAACATGACATTCTGATTTTATTTACATTTTGCAATGTACAAATTACAGTTGTACATAGATACAAACTTGGATCAAATAGCAAATAAGTAAATAAATAAAATGACTCTAGCCCTTAAAGCATTTCAGTTTGAATTGCAAATATCTAGTTATTATTTATTCTCACCATTTTCCTTGTATCCCATTCCTAGTATGACCTCTGGGGCTCTGTAATATCGAGTCACCACATACGGGGTCATCATGAAACTGGTGCCTGCAGTCCTAGCCAGACCAAAATCCAGGATTTTCAGGGTACAGTCTGATTTCACCACTATATTGCTTGGTTTGAGATCCTGGTAAAAGCAATAGGAAACAAGAAAAAATGATAAATTTAAAAAAAATGAATGATTATTTCCTGCTGTTATTCATACAAAGTCTATCAACTGACATTTGACTTAATTAATGTTTGTTAATGATTCATGTGAGAGACTCTTTTGTACAATACTTCAGGTTTTCATTTAAGGGAATCGAACAGAAACAATTTCCCTGGAAAACAAGGGAAATGAAATAAAGGGGACGAACTAGACTGCCTCCCTCTGATGATAACAAACCTTCTAGCAACTCTAAAATTAAGTCAACACCTATTTTCTTTGTTTGATCCTCACACAACTTAAGGTGTTAGAACAACAATCTGCTATTTTACAGGAGGTAATTCTGAACTGCAGCAATGTCAGGACTAAATTATTGTTGACATGGGGAAGGCGCTTTTTACAAATGCAAATGCTGTCTGCCCTCGAATTTCATTTGCCTTCATACAGGTGGCACGCAAAACCTGTAGAGTCCAGTGTGCACTTGTTCCCGCTGGTCTCTGCACTGTTTTCTCACTAAAGTGATTGAGGTGATGGAACAAAACGTGTGTGATAAATTGACATTGCTGAAGATTTAAAAGTACACAACACAAACCAAATCCAGCAGTTAAACATGAAGACAGAGCAGGCTTGCTCTCCTACCCTGTGAATAATGCCAGCTGAGTGCAGATGTTTGATACCACACAGCATCTGGTAGAGCAGGTAGGACATTCTCTCATGGTCAAGCTCCATCTGAATCACCTGGCACAAGTTGGCATCCATTAGTTCCATCACTAGATACCTGAAAAAAAAAGTAATTTATGCATGAATGGTTGACACAGTTGTGAGATGTGTGGCCCACGAGTTACTGTTGAGAAACTGAAAGCTTCCACGTGGGCCCATAACTCCCACTGTGGTACTATTTACACAGACCTTGTTCTAAAAGTGAATTCACTCTCATTTACCATTCAGTATGGAAACAGGACTCCTACAGCTACCTCACATTACACCTAGAGTACATTCGCTGATTCCACTCCGATAGTTGTCAAAAATGAATGAGGTGCAAAGGAGTAATGAGCACCTAATGCAGTATAAATGGACTCCCTGTATTTTCTCTGGCATTTTAAATGAACACATGTTTCGTTTTCTTGCTAATTTGTTTCATGAATATACTTACACATCCTGGAATTCCTCTAATGATTTCTGTGGTGTGAAGACATTTAATAAACTGATAATCTGAAAAAGAGAACAGCATGAACAGGGTCAACAAAGAGCAGTAAAAATACAAAAAAAAAAGACATTAAAGCAAGGGACTGTTCGCACAAGTTAGTAATGACCCTCTTGAAGGACACTGCTGAGTGAGAGACAGAGTAAACCAGAGAGGCAAAATGGAACAAAAGAGTGGGGATAAATGTGGAGGATGGAAAAAAGAGACAGAAGAGCACAAACTGCGGCACTGGTGATTACATCCATGCCTTGAAGCGCTCTCTGTTTCAGTCTCCTGCCAGTTCAGTACATTTCTGGAGGCATGGAATTTAGCACGGTCATAACGTCGCTGCGACTTGTCTGCTTTTGTAACAAAGGGATTTAGCAGAAGCCAGAAATAGACTCAGACTGGGGTGCACTTTTAAACTGCATCTCATTCAAGTTGGAATACACTTTCCTTTGGCCCATTGTTACCTCTCATTTGAATCGCTTACATTTTTGTGATTGACGCATTTCATGAGCACCAACTCCCTGTATGCCCTCTTGGCATGAGTCTGGTTCTGGAAGGGTCTGCTCAGCTTCTTGATAGCTACATTTCTGTCCAGGACAGCGTCATAGCCCGCACTGCAGAAAACAAACCACAGAGATCAGTATTCCTCTTGCACACTGTAACAATCCATGGCTTAATGTCAACAGTCACTAACACAAAAGGATAAAATAGATGGAAGATGAAAGCTTTAAACTTATTTCTCTCTGTAGAAATAACATAAATCAGAACTTATTATTAATACATGAAGATTAAATGGCTTAATTGTAACTTGCTAGCTGTCTGACAACTATGTATAACAGTAATAGTAAGCTATGTACATAATAAAACAAAAAATCAATACATAGCCCATTAAATCCATCACAAACTGTATTAAAACATAAATGTATACTTTTTTTTAAAACTTAATGTGTTTACTCTCATCTTGTATTATTATTATTATTATTATAACTCTTATTTCAAATTTATATCTAAACAAAGAATTTAAAAAAATAATAATTTTTGTATTTATTTCTGCATTTTGTCTTTACAGTTATGGTAAAAATAAAAAAATAAATTATCTATTTAACATAAATTAAGGCAACATGCAGCTTGTTGAACTACTTTTAGCAGCAACAGCTTGAAGTAAGTGTTTTCTCTGTGACTTTTACCAGTCTCTCACATCGTTGTGGAGCAAGCAGTCTCCTTTACAGTGAGGTTTGCTGGAATTCGTTTATGCACAGCTTTATTAAGAGTCCCGCTGCAGCATTTCAGCCAGGTTGAAGTCGTGACTTAATTGACCCAGTGCAACACCATGTTTTTTTTTTTTTTCAGCCATTCACATCTAGTTTTGCTTCTGTATGTCAGACAGACGGGCTCAATTTGACTCTAGAGTACTTTGGAATACAGAGGAGATCATCAACTGTATTGTTTGATGGAGAGCAAAAGTTGCTTCTCTAAGATCATTGATGATCTCTTTCCTTCTTGGTGTTATGTTAACACACACCTGAATGCTAAAACTTCAGTTTTTATGGAGGTGATCTCACTTGCTGGTGATCAGATCATCAAGTGCACGTGCTTGCTATTTACAATCAATCAATCAATCAATCAATCAATCAATCAATCAATCAATCAATCAATCAATCAATCAATCAATCTATCTATCTATCTATCTAGTTAAAGTGTTACCAATGAAATTAAACCACACAGCAGAATGTGTATCATATGTAGATGCCCTTTCTTTCCACAAAAAGGCTGACACCAGTTTGATGACCATTACAGCAGAGTGGGTGCTTTGCTAGCTCAACACAATCCCAATTCCTGAAAGCCTCAGGTATTTTAGCTGTTTGTGGCAGTTTATGTTGGCCTTCGTTGAACAGTAATACAGAAAAAGCTGCCATAAAAATGTCATCTCACATTCTCAGCTCAACCTCAAAATGTGCCTTTTCTGACAAGATGCTATAAAATTGAGATTCAAGGCATCTGACTCCATACGGCTGGGTGGGATATGCTGTGGTTTGCCACGACTGTGTGGAGACTGCAGGCCAGAGATGATGTGTGGCCATGGAAACGGGGAGCCTTCATAAAAGCATTGATCCAGTAGGGACCTGGAGCCAGTCATCACATTTGTAGCTGAGTGAAAGATGATGTCATAACCAGCTAAACTACTTAAAGCCTTCATCCCTCCTAAGATGCTTTGGAAAGCTCATTCTGACCAACTCATAAGGTCAGAGATGTGTGCAGATTGGGATTTTTGTGGGCGACAACATTAGCAGAGTGACTCTTAACTGCAGCAAAGACAAGCGAGAACAAATTTTACCTCATTAGCATGTTCTCAGGCTTTACTGGGACAAGACTCTACTGATTGCATAAGAGAAGCAGAATGTGTACTTAGTCACTGTTGATTTTTTCCAGACATGCTTCTGGAACTCTGTCTTCTAGTATGCACATTATTTGTTTGTACTGAATGATATAAAATGTGTAAGCATTTAACCATCTGTGCAAACCATCAGACAGATGTTTATGTAAATATGATTATGTCACGCAGTCAGGGATTATGCTGAAGTTAACACAGCAATTCACCTGTTTTATCTTCATAACTACACATATCACAGTCATTTAGCATGTTTTTATGTATTTGTAAACATCTAAATGAGGCCTTATAGTTCAACCAATTTCATCTCTATGATCAGGTTATGATCAAGGATATTTATATCATTCTCTGTGGGTTTTATGTGGTTTGGTTGCTTTAATACTATCACCAGATGACACCAGATGACAGCTGTGGACACAGCCAAGCAGCACACAGCAGAGCAGGTTCAATTAGATTTGCACTCACTGCCATCCATCTATACAATATCCTTAAAATGGGCACAATCCCAGCATTAGCAGTTACAGCCTGCCCAAGCTCTTTTGCAAATGCACAAAATTGCTTTGGAGCGGAAGGAGAGTGGGACTGAGGACATGGGAAGCAAAGGAAGGACAATGAGAGAGGTCAAGTGAAGGGCAGGAGACTTGAGAGCTAGTGAATCTTCAAAAACGACACAAGATAGACTGAAGTAAAACATGTCTGCTCAAGTCATCTCAGGGAGAGTTTGTGGCACAAGAATATGACCCTCAGTGACACAACATTAACATAAATATAACTTATAGTTCTGTCTGGTGATTTCACAAAGACTGTAAGACGCATTCCTTTAAGTGGAAGCTTGGCAGTCATTCCTCTGCATTCTGACAGGGTGTGCGTGAGTTGACTTGTAATGAATACAAGCTTCCTCTGCAATCTGGATTAAGGATTCACTTAATGCCCACCCTGTAAGGCTCTTATGGTCCATACATCCATATTCAAAATAAACGATATGTCACCAGCTCATTGGAGAATGCTGGGAAGGATATAAGACTACACCCTTCACATCTGTGGAAAACATTAAGAGAAAAAAGCTCATTTTGATATTTGATGAGTGGAATATTATCATCTATATTTGCCAGGTTTTTTTGCCACAACTACAATTCATGCTATTATCACGAAGTATTATTATTGTGGCTACTCTTTGAAAGTAGCAACAATTTAACTGGCTTTTTAAAGTATTTGTTATCCATTTTATTCTAAATGTGGTTTAAAACAAGCAATTAAGATGGTAAACTCATCAGGAAAGTGTTTATTGAAGTCAAAGATCAAGTGAGAAGTAGGGTTGCTTTCCCACAGACATCTGCACCAATGCATCTTTCTTACAGGCAGCTAATGAGGAATCCCCCCTGCCAGTCGCCTGAATTAGGTTTAAGGCACTTTGGCTTTATTTTTCAGACTCTCAAGCTACAGGCACTGGGAATTGTGCTAGGTGTGCCTGTTCAACTCCCTGTCAATGCAAACATCTAGTTAACCAATCAGCAACTCAATGTATTTTGGCATGCTGACAGGATCAAGTCTAGCATAGTGGCACAGTGGTTAGCACTGTCCCAGCAAAAAATATCTGCATGTGTTCTCTCTGACTTCCTCCCACACTCCAAAGACATGCATGGGGTTAGATTAACTGGTGATTCCAAATTGGCTGTAGGTGAATGCAAATGGCTGTTCACCTCTCCAAGTTGTAACAAACGTCTTGCCTCTGGCAACAACACCCCCATGACCTTGAATTGAATGAGTGGAATAGGGTGGATGGATATGGTCAAGACAACCTGCTGAAGTTTAAACCGGACGTCAGAATGAAGAAGAAAATATCGTGGTACAGCTGTTCGTGCGGGCTGGTCTGAGCATTTTAGAAATTGTCAATCCACTAGAATTTTCCTACAACCACAACCATCTCTAGGGTTTATAGTGAATGGCTCACAAATGTCCGGTGAGTGTCAGCTTTCCGGATTGTTCGCGTCAGAGTTGACTGACCAGACAAATAACCACTTGTTAAAAACAAAGCACGCAGAAGAACATTTCTGAACACATGCTGAACCTTGAAGCAGATGGACTACGACAGCATAAGACCACACTGGGTGCCACTCCTGTCAACTAAGAAGAGGAAACTGAAGTAATAGTTCACACAGACTTATCAAAATTCCACAGAAGATTGGAAAAATGTTGGCTGGTCCACTTAGTCTGGGATTTCTGCTCAAACATTCAGGTGGCATTGCGCTGAATTTGCTGCAAACAACATGAAATGATGTTGCATTCAAATCCTACCTTATATAAACAGCTCAGGCTGATGGTGGTGTAATAGTGTGGGAAAATCCTTTAGCACAATTTGGACAACTTAGTACTAAGTGAGCATCATTTAGCCACCACAGCCTTACTGATAATTGTTGCTGACCATGTCCATCCCTTTATGACCACAGTGTACCCATCTACTGATGGCTGCCTCCAGCAGGATCATTTCAAATGTGACTCAGTCCAGTAGTGCACCTTTAAAATGCTCTGTTGGATTGGAATGGGATATTCCCATAATGTATGTGCAGTATCTGCAGCAATTGTGTGGCTATCAGGTCACCATGAACCAAAATATCTGATGAATATTTTCAGCACATTACTGAACCTATGCCATGAAGAATTAAGGCAGTTTTAAAGGCAACAAAGTCCATCTTTAAAATTCATCTTTTATATACAGTCTGTGTTCCCAATGTCAACACAAAGCATCATTTATTGATTTCTTTTGTTGATAACATTGAAGACATTAACATTTATCAGCAGACACAGATAATTCAAATGTTTACAATAACTTCACCTGCTTGCCTCGATAAAGTTTAAACCAAACATTTATGCAAATGAACAAAGAAGAATGAAATCTCTCCGGGCTTTTTGGAAGAACAGAAAATATGACTTTAATATATCAAAATTATTCAGAAAAACTCACAAATTCGCTCCAACATTAAAAACAATCATTAGAAAATCAGCTAGCAATGGGTTAACTGAGCATTAAACGTAACATCAAAGCCCATCAAACAGCTCAATATGATATAAAATAAGACATTAGAGAAATGTACCATTGAGCACTTACCAGACAATTCCCTGAGCTCCAGAGCCAATGGGCTTTAAATTCTGGTAGCGTTTTAAAACTGTGAAGGTAGAGTCTCCCACTTCCACACTGTAGAACTGGTTGTCCACTTTGCTTTTGCTCATGTTGTAATGCTTGGCAATATATGACACATCCACTTGTTTTCCAAAACCCTGCAATGGGATGACATAAAATGTATGTGTAACACATTCACAGTGCACATTTGTTTTCTTTTAGGTTACTCATTTTAAAATTGAGCTCACTATTATATGTTATATAGCCATAATAACCATCATTAATATCTAAGAAGAGCATCACTATTGATCAACATATAACATGTATTTAACTGCTGTAAAGGCAACACAAAAGCATGCGTTAAAGTCTATTTGATAAATATGGTGAAGTAGAATAAACAATACAGGACATAAGGTGCAGCCGAGTTTACAGCTAAATTAATTCCATGCAGAAATATAATGTCTGTAATAGTCCTCTAACAACATTAGCTTTAGTCCGTACTTGACTACATTTCACCCGGCAATCAGGCTGTAATTACTTGGGCAAAGCAGGCAACCAAATGGTGCCACAACAAAACATATCAGGTAATTACAGACTTGGTAATTATAACACAGCTCACAAACCAAGCAAAGCTACTGCATATGTACTGCTATGGTTAAACCATCTTCCTTGTGCACAATGGGAGATTAATAAATCTGCTTTAAGGCGCTGAAGGTCGAGGTCCTCGAAATTTATGATCAGATTATTCCTACACATCTGGTATCTTTAACAGCTATTAAACATTCAACTAGAATCTCATGTACAATGCAAACATTGCTACAACTGAATTGTCTCAGGTTGTTCCTTGTAACAAAAAACACAATCCTTGTAAAAAAAAAGAGATCAAATGAAGACTTTTTATTTTATGGAATCACAACCCCAGCTGAGTCCTGTATTTACACTGTGGGAACTCAAGGGGAGACGGCAATTAAGCTTCAGTAATGAGCAGTTTATACTGCCTTGTTTTTGGTATAGACCTCGGTTAAAGATAAATAGTGGAGGTGTTGAACTAAAGTAGAAAATCAGGGCTAGCTTAATTGTTTTGATACAGATAATGATTTATCAACAAAAGACTGAAAACACGTCAACTTATGATAAAGGCTCCTCAAGTATATTTAATTCAAAGCTCTTAATCAAACCATTTTGCACAAATTGTGTTGTTTTTCTTAATTAAACATTAGCAATGTATTTTTGGTTTTTGAGAACACAACTGCTTAAGAGAAAAAGAAACAAAAAAACCCCAAAAGAAAAATAGAGGGAATGGAAGTGAATGAATACTGTACCTTTTTTACCTGTAAGGAACACACACCTGACAAAAGGCTATCTTTACATCCAGGACTGGTTGGCTGCAGTTATATAAGAAATGTCTGCTCATAAATACCTGAAAGACACAAACAGAGGCGAAGCAGAGAGTGAGCACATGTAGGTGCGGGTGTGGGTAGTGCCAATTTGTCACATGTACAATGGCAAAATAAAGATTTATTATTGTATTTCTGAGAAACAACAATCACACCTCTCCCTGTGTGGTGACTGAAACCCACCAGGAAAATTCACTTGTGTGCTCTCTACTCTGTTCCCATCATTCTCAATAAAAACAAGAAAAAACAACAATTCTTCACCTCCCAGCCCTCGATAAATATGAACTGACCAGTTATTGATTCTTCATCAGAGCACATTTCAGTGTGGTTGCAGTGATCAATGCGTGTTGAAAATAAGACATGAAGAGGTGGTCCTATTGATGAGTGAAAGATGATGGGAAGATGTTTGCTGATGAATTTCAAAACAGCTGAAAGCAAGTTTTTAAAATAGATTAATAGATAGATAACAGGTTTCGTGTGAATGTAAATTTGAAGTTAACACTATAAATGTGTATTTTTAAAAACATGCTTTCTTTTGCCCTCTGTGTGACATCTGGTCTGTTAAATGTTAGATAGCTTAGCTTGAAGACAGGAGAGAGAAAGAAATAGCTGTCCAAAGTTGGGTTTTTTTTCTAAAGTAACTGATCAGCACCTTTAAAATTCATTTTACACGACTCTGTACAGAGCCACGAAAAATTTGTAAAAATTAGTCTGGAACCACTTCAAGTTTTTATGTGTGACTTTTTCAGTTTTTCATATCATTGTAGAAGAACTTTGGCCCAATCTTGTTTACTTCACTTTGTGTCATTGAGGTTTACATACATTCATTTATGCACTGCTGAGGTCTGGACTTGGACTGGGCCACTGCAACACCTCGATTCTTTTCTTTTTCACTCATTAAATTATAGATTTGTTGCTTGGGATTATTGTTCCATTGAATGACCCAATTTTTCCAAGCTTTAGCTGTTGGACAGATGGCCTCACATTTGAAATTGAAATACTTTGGTATGTAGAGGAGTTCATGGTCCATCCAATGATCCATCTAAGTCCTGTAGGTGCAGCTGAGGTATTTGTGCTAATATGCTGTGTTTGGTTTTTGCCAAATGTAAGGTTGTATATTATGGCTTAACACCTCCACTTTGGGTGTCCTTTGCATATGTTAATGTGTCCTTTGTATAAACATTGGGAAGAAAAAGGAACAGCTGGCCAAACTACTCAAAGGAAAAAAAAAGGAAATTGACTGGTACCTCTAAAGTCAGTCATCATTTCCTTACATAAAGTCATGTGTGGTGCAGACTTCAAAGACTGAAAAGGTTTTTCCCTTTTTCTAATTGTACTGTCATGAACTTCAAAATTTAACATGCAAACTGAGGCCTGTAGAGTGTGAGGCGTAGCAATTGGGTTCTTTTCTATGAACTTTGCATGGTCTGATCTCCCCAAAAAACATCTTTGTGAACGTGGGCATATGCATTGATAGCTGATCTCAATATACAATGACGTGTCAAAGAAATCAATCTATGACATATAAGTTGTGCAACTACATGTTTTTCTGATTTTCAATTTTAGTGCCACAAATGCAAATAAAAAAGTAATGTCAACTGTTTTCCTGTTGACACTGTATGCATTTATACAACCTCCTATTTTAACACTGGGACACTGCTAGAATAATGGACAGGTTTTTGACAGGGCTCCCAAACAAACGCAAAGCAGAAAATGAAATATCGCTAAATATGTTTGCAAACCAACTTCCTTCCAAGCCATAGACTACAAAATATGATGAAGCATATCTTGCCTTTGGCTTTACCTGCAAAATGGCGGTGTAAAGGTAGGTATCTCAGACAGAATTTGTTTCCCCTGCGTCGGGAGCATGCGATGGATCTGTCCACGGACAAACAGTATCTCACATTCCTGATTTTTAGTTCACAAACACTCCTTATAATGACTAACTGCTACTACTAAATAACACCAGGCTGATCCTGCCCACAGTTCGTTCCCCCTGTCCAAATCACGGAGTATCCCACAGTTGTCTATGTTTTGCACAGAGAGGCATTTTTTTGACAAATGTATTGATGGCAATGTTGATTACACAGGAAAAAAAACAACTGCACGTAAAATAATTACACCATGAAGATGGTTTGTTTTTCTGTTATTTAAGGCTACGTCCATACGTACACCGGTATTTTTTGAAAATGGAGATTTTCCTATTTTGCTTAAAAAAAATCCCGTCCACACGTGCAGTTTGGAAAAAATATCTACGTCCACATGTAAACGCAAAGAACAAAGTCAAACGCTGTCAAAGCACGCCAAGCCCTAACCGTGTAGAAATGTTGGCCAATCAGAAGTCTAGAAGCCTCGGAGGGAAAGAGAGAGAAACAGGGTTTTTTTACACTCACAAAAAAAGTACTTCTGAAAAGTTTTTGCATTTTTCTAGAAAGGCAGCTAATTTTGTGTTACAAGAGCCTTCGTCATTTCAAATGTTAATAAGTAAAGATTTTGAATTTTGTCTCACTGGCTGTCTTGGCAATAAAGAAAGAAACTGAAAATGTTACGTTAGTCTGAGTGATTCAGTCAGTGGCTGGTGTAGACTCACAACTTGGGAATGGACAAAATGCATACAGCATACATAAGTGTAATTTAAAAAAATGTATTCAAAACCAACAACGTTGTCGGAATTTGTTTGTGAGAGTGTCTGTGTCGAATGTAGAAGTTCACTCTGACGCCTTTCTAAATGGACGGACAGTAAGTGCGTGTGTATTTGTAAGCGTGTAAAAACTGCAGCTAGTAAGATTAACAGCAACAGTATTTTGTTTATATCCGCCATTGTAGAAATTCGTCTCATGCACACACCTTTGACATTGTGTGACTAAATATCAGTTTTCCTCGTACACAGGTAAATGCAAAAACTGAGTTTTCGAGAATCTCCACCCTGTCAGAAGTTTTTTAAAAATCTCACTTTTCGGTTATTCAAAACACCATTTACATGTGGACAAAAGGCCCAAATGCATAGAAAAAGCTGCGTTTTTGTGTAGGTGTGTACAAGTGTGTACAGTGTGTAAGTTTATTTTATTGCTACCTGTAATTTATTTATTTATTACAAATTAAGTGCAATGGAGTTTGAAAACAATAAATGGGTGTGTGTGGTTGGAGGATGTGTTTGTGCTCGGGGGGGGGGGGGTCTTGTAAAACAAAGGGGGGCCTAGCAAAAACAGTTTGGGAACCACTGACCTACAGGATCATATGTGTTTGGAAGCTAAGAGGATTACACAAGCGGTTTCCCAGGAATATATGTAACACTACCATCACAGGTGAAAAAAGCTTTTTCACAACCAGTGCCATCAAAGACTGTATTTGCATAAAAGCAGTGCAGTGAATTTTGGTAAAGCTTTGAGGCATTCACTGTGAAACAGCAGCTAATGGGTTAATTTGGTTTAATTAGAGATTTGCCCATTTTCTTTAGCTTTTTTTTCATCGCCAGAGTGAAGCAAGCTCTGAATGACAGCAACTCCCACATTAAGCTTGAGGGAGAGCTTGCCCACAATGATTCTTTCTTTAAGGGGTTTTCGGGTAATGAAAGTGCCAGTGTGCTAAAACCACGTCTTTTGAATAAGTTCATACATTATGTCAATGATGCTACTAAAAATAAGCAAGGAGGGAGCAAAAAAGGAGTTGTGGTTGTAAAACTACACAAATGTCACCAAACAGTTTGGAGGACGTCCTCATCTCTCGCAAAGCCTTGAAAGGATCCGACTCTGCAATTTTCTCCGAGGACCAAATGGACATAAATGTCTCTTAACTCTAGCTGTCCTCTCGTACTGTCACACCTCCCGCTTTAATGCATGTGCTGAATCCAAAGGGAGCAGAGCAGCTTTTAGAAAAGAGATAAGGGACTCAAATTCAATTCAATTCAATTTTATTTATATAGCGCCAAATCACAACAACAGTCGCCTCAAGAAGCTTTACATTGTAAGGTAGACCCTACAATAATACATACAGTGAAAAACCCAACAATCATATGACCCCCTATGAGCAAGCACTTTGGCGACAGTGGAAAGGAAAAACTCCCTTTTAACAGGAAGAAACCTCCGGCAGAACCAGGCTCAGGGAGGGGCGGCCATCTGCTGCGACCGGTTGGGGTGAAAGAACGAAGACAGGATAAAAGACATGCTGTGGAAGAGAGCCAGAGATTAATTACAAGTATGGTTGAATGCAGGGAGATCTATTAACACATGGTGAATGAGAAAGGTGCCTGAAAAAGAAAAACTCAATGCATCAAGGGGGTCCCCCAGCAGTCTGAACCTATTGCAGCATAACTAAGGGAGGA
>VURO01040961.1:0-12891 GCA_015108175.1 Pelvicachromis taeniatus
TTTAACTTATTTTGCTTTATTTTACTTTAGTGAACGGAGGACGCGCCAGTGGCCGTGGGACCATAGGTGGTGGGTCGTTTTCACCTTTTGCTTTGTACAGCACCGGGTGCAGGTTGAAGTTTTTTGTTTTTCTTTTGGTCCATAGCTGCTGGTAAGTCCCAGCCGTTCCTTTGTTTTAATAATTGAGGTTTCTGTCCATGGTGAACCTCTGTTGCTCTTTTAATGTTTATTTTATTCTTTTAATATATACAATAAAATTGGTATTATTCTAAACAGACCTGCCTCAGTGTGCATTCCTGGACCTGTGCGATTTTGGTTTTAAAAGGTTTTTGTTTTCTGGGGGTAAAAATTCCCCCAGTGGCGTTGTTGTTTTTATTATTTTTAGCAGTTTCTATTAGACCCTGCAGGCCACTCGGTCACACTAGCTTCATGTGACCACTTATCTTGACTGCCAAGCTAAGAAAAAGCAGATAACTGAAAGATGCCTTGGATATGTTATGTACTTGCTCTGTAGTACGTGGTCCAGCACTAGCGGGAAATAACACAGATTTGGTTGGTTTTCTACCAACCAAGATTAAGGACTTAGCGACCTACATTGACCTTACAGTCAGGGTTTTGTGTCATGAAAGTGTCTCTCTTTTTACCTGACCAAATCACCATGGTAACTTATGCTGAACACATAACCTTGTTGGGAGAAGGTTATGTTTAGAGTTTTGGTTTAAAGTCATTTGGAAGCACCACATTTATGTTTGATATACACTGCAGCAAATGCAGCTACTAGAATACAGATTATAAAAATATTCAGGGTATCACCAAGGATACTTATTCAGTCAATAAAATTCATTTAAATTTCATCTGGCAACAAACTAAGACAATTTTCTCTTTTTGTAAACTGTTGAACAGTAACCTTTAGAAACAGCAGCCTTAAAATTATTAACTATTTTAATAATTTGCTCTGAGTGCTGATTGCCAAGGTTATCACTTTTCTTCGGGATTAAAAGCATCTGTTTTTGCATCAGTGTTGAATTTTACTGTTATATTTTATAGATTTTTATCACCATTTAATCATCAGCATTTTGATCATATCTCTGATTGGAGTTGGAGGGATGCACATGGGGATCATTGTGTGCAGAAGAAGAGTCGTGTCACTCATAAAACACCAATTTTTAAGCAACACACGGAGCCTGAAGCAGAAAGCTCAGCCTATCAGACAAAGCTGATAACTACCAAGGTGATACCCGATATGTCTCTGACTGGTATTTTAGTTTTTTTCAAGCCAGGTAACTCAAAGAAAGCTTGGCTGTGTCGAATTTTTTTTTTCGTTCTACACAATTCAGCATTTCACACTGCTGGCACTCATGTGAAAGTTATGCACAGGTACCACCCACTGAATTCTTGAAGACAAAGCTCAAAGGTAAAGGGGATGCCTGATAGCAGCAAACTCCACCAGACAGGACACTGCGCCCTCCCACACAGACAAAAGCTACTTTGAAATATTTGAAGCAACACAGCACAGTAGCATATTTAACCATAGGCTGCATTCAGGAGGCTGGCAGCAGTGCTGCAACTTTTAATTATAAAATAAGGACAACTTTGCTGAGAAAAGGCAAGTGACATTGGAAGGAGGTTTCTCAGCAGGAGCTTCTGCCGGAGAGGAGCCAGAGTGGGTATAATAAGAATTAGCGCTTATTGTGATTTGACTTTGAGACCTTGCTTGTTTGTATCTTGGATAGGTGATCTGGTTGACAGGTGAGCAGAGAGACAGAAAGCAATTTGGTGGAGACTGGGCACACAGGTGAGTTACAGGTAAGCATTTTCATGTGTAGTAGCAGCGACCAGCTGTCCGTAAAACCACACAGGGTAATTTAATCTGACGAAAACTGAGGTTTGTCACTTTGGTTTTGGATGGGAAACTGAAGAACAGGTGAGAAAGCAGTGCTTTAGAAACACGAGGCCTCACTACCAGCATAATGACAACAACAATCTGGTGGAGGGCATCAACCTTTAAATATCATGAGTGGATGAGTTACCAGAGAAAGTGCAGATGAGAGAGCCCAGGAAAGAGATGCTCCACCCACAGGTGAGCCAACAACAAAACACCAGCCTACAACTCCAGCTGTGAATGAGCAGAGACAGAGTCTCCACATCTCAACAGGATGTAGGGTAACAAAGCCAATCTGTGGAGGCCCCTCCCCTGCTTACAACACTTTGTGAGACACCACAGGAGACCCCAGTGTTCAGATGTGTTGTGGTGGCACTGAGGGGATGTGCGCAGTACTTGGCAGGTGGTGGTTCTTCTGAATGATTACAAATTTTAAGTATGACAAACTGTCTTCTCCCGTCACGGTCATAACAAGGACGCAGTCAGCGTATGTTACCCAAACTGTAGCTCAGAGTCTCTCGTTTTGTTATGTGGTTATTGCATAGCTGTGTATTTTATTCATAGATCTCAAAAAATACATAAACGCAGCCGCCATTGTGAGACTATAGTCATCGAGTTCCATTATTCCACACTGGCTGACAATCACACAAAACAGCAACAGAGCAGATGGGCAATACTCAGTGCAGCAGCAGATCTACATCTGTCAGCATCCTATTACTCTATTACTATTATTCACAGATGTGCCACTATGTGCCTAATTTGTCTTATGATGAAACTCGATGCATTATAAGCATTCATTTGCACCTTTCACTCTGTTGTGGCAACAAGTAAGCAGCATTTTAGGTGCTAAATACATGAGCAGGATACAGAGGAAGCAGTGATTATTCTCTGATCTATTTTTAATGTAAAACTATTGATTAGTGCAGCTTTGATTAAAGGTCCATCAATAGTTCATGTTTTAGTTAATTGAATTGATTTTCTGTTTACTCATGCTCTGGATGAAGTTACAGAAACACACAAGACAGCTGAAAGTTAAATACAGATGCATGCTGTGGCATTCATTTATATCCTTATGGAAAAGACGTCTTAGTGCACATTTTGTTCTCTGTGCATTGTGTTATTTGTTCCCGGACCTTTATCGGCAGGCCGCTGGTGTTTCTCAGCTCAAAAAACAATCCTGCAAGAATCCATTAAAAGCCAGCCACCTTCCTCTGTTGCACCTTTACTGCTTGTCTGTCTTCTTCTCCTCAGTCTCCTCTCACCTCTCCCACTCCCCTCACTATTCTCTGCTCTTTTATTCTCTCCTTGTCCCATTCCCTCTACCCCACTGTCTCAGTTTACTCTCTTCGCTTTCCATTTCTTCCCCGTCGTCTTCTATTGATGGATCCTAAAGTTCAATTTCTCAGCCCTCAGAATGTCAAACAGTGTAGATACTGCCCCAGAGCACAGCTCAGAGCCTCCACAGCAAAACCACCGTGCCAACGTTTAGCCACGAGTTAAGGAAAATAAGAAAACTGTACTTGTGCAGCATTTTAAAAAGAAAATTGTTAAATTATCCATCTGGAAACCATGCAGAGATAAAATAAACAGTAGCTATTACAGTGTTGGTTAATAGAGTCTGACCAATGAGGCTTTTTAAATGGATTGTGGCCAACATACACCCTGAGCATATGGACGGACATTTTCATCCGTGTTTCCTGGTGGACACTGAATATGTAATATACATGGTCCAATGTGTCTGCACTCATTTCAGCTGTTTTGTTGGTCCCAAATTGACATTTGTCCAAAGAAGAATATCACTGTGAATATCTGAAACGTTCTTTTTGGCCATGAAGGACAGTTTGAGTGATCGTTACAACACATCTATCTATTCTATCTAGCCGCCCACTGCAGTGCTTCTGCCAACGGCTGTCTGCAGGTATCTGCTCATAGAGATTAGTCAAAGTGCTGATGACGCAAGCAGCTGTGCCTGCATTTACGTCCTCGCTCACCACACAGCAGGCACTAACCAATTAGACTCAACTGACTTAAGCAGGACTCATGGAGGCGACGTCAACCACTGGCTTTTTCTTTTTAAACCTTAGTTATATTTAACTTCAAATATACGTTTAACTATTAAAAAAATATTTCACTGCATATGATGTTATGTCATGTGACAGCAGGCTGAGCTTGTCAGAGATTGCTGGAACATAGCATTTATTTAAAACCACACCACTTACAGAGGATTTTCCCTTCCAAATGATCATTTTAAATAATTTAGAGATCTTTTTATGTCCCGTACCAGTCAATAATATCTGCGAGCTAAATAAGACCGATTTCACATGCTACTCACAGAGGCGGTGCTCATTGCTAATGAGCTAATCTGAAGTTTGAAGGTGCATTTAATGCAGGGGCTTATGCACTTCTTATTTATGAGTCTAATTTTTGTGGATATACTAAAAAAGCAATACATGTTTTTTTTTTTTTTTAACACAACTATATCTGCAAGATGCAATGTCCACATTCCATGTTTCTAGCAGCATGTGGATTTGTATGCAGGATCTACTTGTTTGATTATTGTTGTGATATTGGATCAAAATTCTATCCTAGCAAATAACCCTGCAAAATGTAGCTACTGGAGTAAGAGTAATGCAACAGCAAATTCAAATGAATTTGAAACCTCTGCTCTGTCTGTCTGTCTATACAAGATGGAGATACAGACAGAAAATGCAGACAAACTTTTTCATAATACAACGTTTTTATTTAATCAGCTTTTAAAGCTTGTTTTGTTGTGTATGGCATTCAGTTTAATATTGCTAATATTCTTTAAACAGCTTCTCTATCTTTTATTTATTGACCACAGAGTCTCAGGAAATTACATACACTGTTTTTGAGCAGGCCAATTTAACTTGAGTCTTGCTTTCAGAGGCTCCTCTACGCAATTCAAGACCCTGAGCATGACTCACGCTCCAGTGATTTATTGTTACAATATCACCGTTAATCAAAATTTAAATAAATAAATTCTAATTTATTGTTTTCCTCTTTTACGCTGTACAAGTAATTATTGGTGAGCAGTTGTTGAACACTATACAAAACACCCACCTGATTTAACAAGAGGCTCCACTTCACCTGTGGTTGTCTGGCCCCTTTATCGCTACAGCCAACTGGTACTCTGGTGCATCATCGTTTTTGTTTTCGTGTAATAACAATGCTTGAAACAAGATGGTTTCGAGTAATAATTCACTGTAATTATTTACTGAGGCCCAAATGAAATGTTCAAAAGTAGGACATCAGTCACTTTGTAAAGTAAACAATTTGAAAGTTACTTTCCAAAATGTCCCCTTATGTAACTAACAACATTAAAAATAGCTGCATTTAGGTGCGCCAGAGCTGGGATTGTGGTATTGTTCTTACTGGCATGAATCGTTAGTCATCAGCGGCAGCAAGGCTACTCCTCAGGCAGTCACAGCAGCTTCAGAAGGAGACAAAGCAGCAGGAGCTTTGAGTTACTCTGGACAAACTCAGATGTAGAGGACACACAATTCAAGAATAATGCTCAAACTCCTACTCATTAGATCATTCATGGTCCTTCGGACATGCTTCGGAAGTTTGTGTAATTACACTGATACGTGAATGATTAACAGCCTTTGGAGGTCATAGAAGAAAAACAAAATTAAGAAAAAAACTAATAGGGAGCATTAGGAGATAACTGACACCCAAAGATCTTTTATTTTTTACTGATGTACTGTAACTTCTCTGCAGTTTTTGCAGTTCATCATGTCTGAAACTGCAATTACAGCCTGAAATCTTTTTTAAATGATGATAACCATTAATTAACCTGGCCCTGGTTATACATGAGTTAGACAAACACACTAAATGCCTGCTCAGTAGACTTTGTTTTATATAAAAGTCTGCCTGTATTTATACTCAAAGCAGCACACTGAAAGATGAACTTCACTGCTACTCATCAGGGAAAGATGGGAATCTTTTATGTTACTGTACTTGTTGTATTTTTCCAACTAAAATCGTGCTCTCTGAGCTTCAGGTTCCCTGTTAAGCTCTCAGAGACAAAGCATCAAAAAGGTGTCATTTTACAACATGTTTAACAAAAACACAATGAACACACAAACCTGGATGTTAGCATAGCATGTGTAGCTCTCTGCTGCCTCGCTCCAAGATGGCCAGTAGGTTGTGGATGTGGACACAGCTGGCTGGAGAAGCTGCATCCATGAGAGGCTGAAGCTGCGTGCTCAAGTGGTTGCTGTAATTTTGGTGTCATTACACTCACATGCTGGCAGGTTATTGTTTTTTCCTTCCCTGTTTCTGTCATGCTCCCCCATGTCCTCCTGTGTAAGTGTGTGTGTGTGTGTGTGTGTGTGTGTGTGTGTGTGTGTGTGTGTGTGTGTGTGTGTGTGTGTGTGTGTGTGTGTGTGTGGACGGGTATTAATATCTTTGTTTACTATACTCGTGGGGACCAACAGCCCTTAGTCTGTTGGTCCCTTGGTCCCAACAAGTTTGAAGGCATTTTTGAGACTCAAAATGTGTTTTTAGTGTCAGGGTTACAATTAGGGTTAGGGTTAGCCATTCATTTTTGATGGTTAGGGTTAGGGTAAGCGGCTAGGGAAAGCATTATGTCAATGAGATGTCCCCACGAGGACATAAATACACACACGTGTTTGTGTGTGTGCGCGTGTGCGTGTGTGTACACTGTGTGTTATGGACAACACCATTCTTTGATTTTTTTTTCTTTTTAACACTTTTACAACTTTATTGTTCTCTAAGCTTCAATCTATGATCTTTTTCTCAGCATGAAGCCAAACTGCTGCTCCCTGATTGTCACCTGTCTTTCTTAACTTTCCCATATCTTCATATTATGGCTTATCAGCTTTGTCCCTCAGTAGTCGGTGCAGCTCTGTTATTATTCAGTACACTTCGTTCCTCAAGCATCCTCACTCTCCAGGATTGTGTCCTCTCTCCCAGACATCTCCACACCTTCACAGGTATGTCATGTGGACAAACCTGCCTTTCTGCTCTGTATTTTTTTCACATCTGCCCTCACTTTTTCTTTACAATTCCTCTGCACTTCCTGATTCACTAACTAACTCTTCCATCCATAACCCCTTTTTGCGCATTTTCTTCAATATTCAGCTCCGCAAAGTACTCCCTTCATCTGCTGAGCACACTCTCTTCAGTTGATAATACATTTCCATCTGTATTGTTAATCACCCTAACCTGCTGCACATCCTTTCCAGCACAGTCCCGTTGTCTTGCTAATCAAATCTTTTTCTCAAGCCCTTTTTTCCTGTCTCACATACAAATCACTAAAAGCCTTTTTCTTTGCTTTTACCACCTCTCTCCTTGACATTTGCTTGATCTCTCAGTATTCCCGCCTTCTTTCTTCATCTCCCTAAAGTATTCAATTTTTTTCCTTTAAATTATTTACACTTTTTTCACACTGGTTGCAGATCAAACTGCATTTCACTGAGACATTTGGTGGTGGCCTCTGGCACACCCTTAGACTCCTCAGGAAAATGAAAGCTGCAATTGAAGCCTTTCCAAGATGAGCAATGCCAGTTGTCTGAAGAAGACTAGAGAATAGTTTTTGATTCATTTGGATTGTGACAACAAAGCCGGAGGGATTCATAGTAATCTCAATAAGGCCATTTCTGTTCATTCTGACTCTATTTATCTGTGGAAACAATTTATAGTGTGTAAAGTGCTCCCAGATATGACGTGAATCATATTTTCTTTCCCTCTAGGGTGACAAGACTCCTCTATTTCTCCAAATATGTGTTTGCATCTTTCAAGCCTGGCATGGTTGGGTTTCCTGGGCTTCAGACAGCAGTACCTGCATCTGGCAGTGCATGCTGGGCTGGTAGAGTGCATAATGTAGATTTGTAAATTGTCCATTTGCACTGGGCAGCAGTCCTGCTGGCATTATCAGTGGTGTGTTTTCTTTGGAGGATTCATTAGCTTTGCAATTTGTACAGTGTTATCACTGGTTGTCACACTGCTTGCATTTGGATTTAACAATAAAAAAGGTTTTCATATGAAACATCACGTTTTAAGACCCAGTACATTTGAAAGTAAACCTTTGGATAATTGGATTGTAGTTAGGTGAGAGGGAAAATCTGTAAATTATTTGCAGATTCTTGTTAGCTTACATCTTTTCAGATGATCATTTATGTTTCCGGTGCGGCATGAGAGTGATTTTGACCATAGATTGTCCTCAGAGAGAACACATGATTAAGAAATATAACACCAATATCTTTAGAAACTGCTTCTTTGACATTTGCTGGTTATTTTTTTAAAAAGCTTTCTCAATTTAACATGACAGCGATATTCTTGGTGTTTCCTGTCAGAGCTCTGCCTCTGTAAAGGTATTTTTAAAATGCTATCTCATTGTAATCCCCGTGGAGCACGATGAAATCGGTTGGAGGGTGTTTTTGGCAATTGTTACTAAAAGATTTAGGGATAACGTTGCTAGGAGACCCTGACATCAGCTATTTATCCCAAAGTCATGTAGAAACCCACACACACACACTGACACACATTCATGTGTGTGTGTGTGTGCGTTTATCTCCTCTTCCCACTGCGTCTGTGCGTTCTTGCTCATACTATAAAGCTGCAAGCATCTCTTTCACTCTGCTCGCTGCCGTCTCCGCGAAGCGTGATTTCTATTCAACTCAGCTCTGCTTAGAGGATGCAGAGCAGATGATGCTTGAGGTTTTCTGTTTTGTTCCCCGTTCTTTTTTTTTCTTTTTTTTTTAAAGAAACCATTTTGTCAGACACAGTTTTGTCAAGGTTAAAGAGCAAATATCAACTCATTTACTAGCCTGTATTCTATCTTTTAGTCAAGTTACTATCCTTTCCTCTAAAGGAAAATCTCTGGATGGAAGGTTAGGAGATCGATTGAATTGTGGGGACCTTAGTACAAAGAAATGGACCAGTGGGGACAAATCAGCTGAAAACCAACTCAAAGAAAAGAAAAGGGAGTTGCACGTACACTGGATATGCTTCTGAGTATTTGATGACCAAGCTTGGAGAAGACTTCTGTGTGCCTATCAGCATCACCTTGGTTCATTGTTAATAATTTCACAGGGCTATCAAGATGGGCGCTTATCTCTCTAGTCAGTAAAACAGCAAGCTTTAAAGCTCAGCGGTGTTGTGGTGGCAGTTATCATCCAGCCTGCTTTAAAGAAAAGAAGCCCTTTATCCACTCCTGCTCACCACCTGTTGTTTTGTGTCCTATTCACATCATTTCTCTCTCACTATGATTCTACTTTGCGTCCCGACACTTGAGCAGCTTAAGAAGTCTTTTTCCACCTCGCCTGACCCCCTTTTCTCCTGAATTACATCGCTCTACCTTTTAATTTACCTTGCTACCCTTTCACTTTGATTAAACTGCTTGCTATTCACTTCAATTTTGCCTCACCTCTTATCTGGTGTTTTCTCCTACAATCTGCCACCCCATATACCTCTCACTGCTGAACTTTTCTCTCATGCAGCCTTCCTGCCAGACTTTTTCCCTCCTTATTATTTGCTTTTCTCTCATTTTCTTTGCCTGAGGGCAGAGAGGACTGCATACTGCACACTCTCTCTCTTCAAATTGGCTCTAGACCTCATACAACCTGCTCACTTACTCGCTCGCGTCCGTCACAATTATTCCCCCTCTCCTGTCACGATGTACTCCTCCGAGGAGCTGTGGAACTCCACTGAGCAGGTCTGGATCAATGGATCCGGAACAAACTTCTCTCTAGGAAGACACGAGGACGATGAGGAGGAGGAAGGAGATAAGCATCCTTTCTTCACGGACGCCTGGTTGGTCCCTCTGTTCTTCTCTCTCATCATGCTGGTCGGACTGGTGGGCAACTCTCTGGTTATTTATGTCATTTCAAAACACAGACAGATGAGGACGGCAACCAACTTCTACATAGGTAGGCAGAAACTTCCATGTGCAAGTTTGTATTTATGATTTCTGGTAAATGGACAAAGACTAAATGGTTCAAGCACAGGAGATGTAATACACATGGACAGGAGGTAGATGAACATCATCTATTAAACATCTCTTTCATGTAGCCTGTAAAATTTCATTGCATGCTCAAATGGGGATAACAAGAAAGTGCTAAGTGCAATTTCCCAGAATATCCTTTTGACAGTTTGAGTGCACAGCTCATTGGGAAAATGTCTGTGCTGATTAAAGATTTCACTTTAACTATTAACAACAAAGACAGGTGCTCAAATGTGTCCTTTAACTTAATGCAAATGCTTTCTTTGCACAGGAGAAAATTAAACTTTTTTTTTATATAATTATCTGCTGTTTTGGGACCAGTGCAACATAGCATCTAAAATTTATCTGCACTGGGAAAATATTTTTCTCACTCAGTGGTACATGGTTTAAAATATGCATCAGTTATTTGAGATTATTTGCAAATAAAGCTCCAAGGATTCATTATATTAAATGAATCAATACAAAATAAATCATGAATTATATTTATTTAAGCGTGCTTCATGTGGCAGCAAAAAATATCCATCCTGGAGAGACATCAACCTAAAACTGAAAAACTGAAATCTGATTAAATGTAAATTTGAAATTTTACAAATGCTGGCAAAAGCAGGTAGACGTGTTTCCATCTACCATTAGCCAAGCTTTATGAAGGACAAGGTCAGGACAGAGGCCAGGCAACAGGTAGCATTCAGTGGATGCTACCCATATAAAAGGGCTAGGGGTCTGGGAGGGAAACAAGGTGAATTTTATGAAAACATTCAAATTAAAGAGATGGCGAATCCGCTGTGCCAAAAGTCTGAAACAAAAGAAACTCAGCGGCAAATCTGGAAAGTTGGAAAAAGCCAAGTGTGATCATTAAATGTAAAGTACACTGTCCTTTCAAAAGGAGACACAACACAACCACTCACTGATATAACACTGCCAAACTGGTCCAGCACTCTGCTAGCCAAGTCCTCTCTTCAGTGCAGTAGCCAGTGCTGACTGCCAAGTGGGAGACAGCTGCACACTGACTCCACAGGAGACATGGGGTGGTATCTGAGTCAGGGAGAGAGCAGGGGACACAATCACACAACAAAACTCAGAGCTTTTCTCATTTCATGTCTCCTCTGTCCTCTTGCCTGTGACCTGGAAGTCAAATGCAAAACGCCATGCTGACTGATGCTTTAAATCCTAAAATAAAGAAGACGGGGAAAAGGAGAGAGGACGCGTTGCTTGTGCTGTTTCTGTTATTTAATATCATCAAACTTTTCCTGTGTGTGTGATTCAAGAGTGATATCTAGTTACATTGTGCAGCAGAAACTGCAGAAGTGTCAAATGTCATATTTAGCTGAGGTTGCTTGAACGTGAATGCTCCGAGTCCTGTTGACTCGCCTCCTCTCTCCTTATGTCTCTTCCTTGCCTCCTCCACGCTCAGCTCTGATGGGAGGGACAGCTACCCATGGTGAGGAGTTGAGGATGTGCAATTGGGAACTGAGACAGGGGGACCTGACACTACTGCAGTGAATATGACTGAGAAGAAAGACGGAACCCCGGGCTTTGATGCTTAAATGTCACAGATTGCAATACCCCTACATGACCAGCAAGAAAATCAAGTCACCTGTAGCGTTTGGTTAAAGATAAGCTGATGTCCATGGCAGAGCAAGATTTCAAAGATAACCACATATGCATGGTTTTCTCTCTAAGTCATACATCAGATTAAGGCTAATCATAAGGATGTTTAGTTGAAAAACGCTGCTGATGTTTTATCGGCTACAATACCTCTGCTCCATTGTGAATTTAACCCTTCATTTGAATCAGATTTTTCACAAGTACATTATAATTTATTGCTTAGTCTGGGACTTGACTGATGAAATTTCTTTTTGTTATTTCGTCAACTCAGCCAAGCAGGCATTTGCACTCACAGTAAAGCGAGCATTAACTGTACTTATGAAAACAAACGAGTCAAATACTCTTTAATGGAAGGTGCAGGTGTTCAGACATGTCCTGAGTCCCAACTGGGTACAGATTATTTCTAAGACCATCCACATTATGAGAAAAAAATCTAATTAAAGGGGTATAATAATGATCTGTTGGAGGTGCTTCAAGAGCCTCATTGCATACAGGTTGGAATGATTAATTTCTGCAAGCATGCAATTTTCATGGTTCAGTAGACCTCGTGGCTTAAAATCTGCTTCCCTTGTCTGTGCGTGTTTGCCAAAGGTTTTCTTCTTAGCAGATAATGCTCTAGGGATTCATGATATGAAAGGAATCAAAGAAAAAAGATTTCTTACCACATGTTTGCTGTCTCCAGTGTAGTCAACATTTAAGCCACACGATTTATGGACTGCTAAGTGTTTAATTGTGCTTTGTCACAACTGTCACAGTTAACTTTCAATTCAATTTTATTTTATTTATATAGCGCCAAATCACAACAACAGTCGACTCAAGGCGCTTTACATTGTAAGGTAGCCCCTACAATAATACATACAGTGAAAAACCCAACAATCATATGACACCCTATGAGCAAGAAGAGTGGAAGAGAGCCAGAGATTAATAACAAGTGTGGTTGAATGCAGTGAGATCTATTAACACATGGTGAATGAGAAAGGTGATTGAAAAGGAAAAACTCAATGCATCAAGGGGGTCCCCAAGCAGTCTGAAACTATCACAGCATATCCACGGGAGGATTCAGGGTCACCTGATCCAGCCCTAACTATATGCTTTAGCAAAAAGGAAAGTTTTAAGCCTAATCTGAAAAGTAGAGATAG
The DNA here is from genome assembly GCA_015108175.1 of Pelvicachromis taeniatus. NCBI lineage: Eukaryota > Metazoa > Chordata > Actinopteri > Cichliformes > Cichlidae > Pelvicachromis > Pelvicachromis taeniatus. Next base: position 12,617 of record VURO01040961.1, read on the forward strand.
TGTCCGTCTCCCGAATCCAAACTGGAAGCTGGTTCCATAGAAGAGGGGCCTGAAAACTGAAGGCTCTGCCTCCCATTCTACTTTTAAATACTCTAGGAACAACAAGTAAGCCAGCAGTGTGAGAGCGAAGTGCTCTAATGGGGTGATATGGTACTACAAGGTCATTAAGATAAGATGGGGCCTGATTGTTTAAGACCTTGTATGTGAGGAGCAGGATTTTGAATTCAATTCTGGATTTAACAGGGAGCCAATGAAGGGAAGCCAATATAGGAGAA
>VURO01040964.1:4324-20308 GCA_015108175.1 Pelvicachromis taeniatus
GTCCTCCACTGCCAAAACAGCATTTTTGTCTATCCTGCATCCTTGAAGAAGAGTTCAATCTTGTTGAATAAAGAAGACAAACATCACACCCTCATCCACCTATTTCTCAACAAAATGATTTGAATACATTTACATCTACATACACTAGTGACTGTCATTTCTCCTGTGTAAAGTATTTTAAATGTCAGTCCCTGAGTAGGTGACCAGTCTGCAAACAAATACACTCTCTGGCTCCTTAATGTAAATATTATCAGCCAATCACTTGGCAGCCATTCAGGTCATGTAGGCATGTATACATTGTTGAGACAACCTGTTGAAGTTCACCCACAGCATCAGAATGGACCCTAAAGCCGCTTTAACTGACTTTGAATGTCAGATGGGCTGGTCTGAATTTCTCAGAATCTGCTGGATTTTCCCACGCAAGCCCCCAGGAATTAAGTGGCGAGTGTACATTTTAAACTGAATTCATCAGTTCATCTTAGAAAAAAATGCGTTTTTAGCTTAGAGGCAGAGAGTCATGACTTTTTAGAACATGAAGTGTGGATGTGCTGTACTGAGTGTACTTACAGTATTTTTTGGCCTCAGTGGCAATTAGTGACCACCAGGAGGCAGCATACACACTTGTACCCACACAAAGACACACTTATACACGCACAAATTTGCTAATTAAATGAGTGAATTCCCATGATCCACATTCTCAGTACAAATGAAGAGATTAACTCACATGAGACTAATTACATTTACAATATTACAGCTCCTCTCCTGCTCACTCATCTCCTTCATTTCTTTTCTTTCACTTTCTTTCTTTCTTGTTTTCTTCATATCTCTTTACCTCCTCCATATGCTTTACTTCTTTTCTCTTCTCTTCCTGGGGAAGGTATTCTTTTCTTCTCTATGTCTGCAGTGTTGCTGCTAAAAACAACTGTGTGTGTGTGTGTGTGTGTGTGTGTGTGTGTGTGTGTGTGTGTGTGTGTGTGTGTGTGTGCGTGCTTTTTTTTGAATGTCTAATGTGTTTACTGCTTTAACTAAATGCATTTGGTGATGTTCTGAAAGGTTGAAGGAAGAACTGTGTTTTCCATTTGAAGAGGTGCTGTTTTGAACGCGCCGTAGTGTTTGTTTTTAATGAATGTGCGTATGGTCTGAATAAAAAACTGTTTGATTTTAATAGCTGATAAAGCCGTTTTACAGGGATTATTTGGAGTCAGAAGTCATGTGAATGTACTTTGAAAATTGGGTTTTGTGTTTGGAGTCTTGAAAAAAGGGTGAAAAGGAAAGAGTCCTGGTAATTGTTAAAAACAGAGTTTCTGATTGGATGCTTCTTACGTACAGTGAAAATGTCAAAATCAACCCTCTGTTTTTCCTTTTGTCATCTGACTGTGTGTGCGTGAATAAGCTAGCTCTAATGAGCTCTCCTGGGTTAATAAAGGTCACCGTGTTGTGCTGCTCAAACCCCATTCATAATAAGCAGGGAAATAAAGAGTTATTAATAGGTACATATTGAAAAAGTGTGTGCATATTTGTTAGACAGCAAAGGGGTTGAGCACGTGTTGATGTGTGGTCTTGTGCTGATGCATTCAGCAGTGTATGAATAGACCTTGCTGATGGATTCACACACTCATAGTGTTGTGCGGTGATGACAACAGGCTCAGAGGTAGCGACCGGGTAAGGATGTGCGACCATCTATGAACCAATGATGGTGTGCCTCCCTGACTATATCCTTGACCACTAACCCAAAATAATTCATGCCCATGTTGGTGCTAAGACACTGGTAAAAGACTAGTATGACCAGTACAAAGCTGATACATACAGTATGGCTTGGCTATACAGCAGAAGAGTGTTGAGACTTGTAGTTCCTTCTAAACTTTCAATAAACTGATTAGTTTATTGACTGCTGTCAGTTTTGGCTTTGGCCAGTCTACAATGTGCCAAACCTCTGTGGCACTTCCTGTCGGTTGTAGGCCTACAGGACCACTGGCTAATGTGTATCTTCTTAGGCTCTGCACATCTGGGCCCCGCGGACTAACATCAGGCCACCAGGTACTCACTTTCGAGGGTGGGCCACTGATATCCCTGCCAATATCCCACTGTCCGGGACGGGATTATGTCATGTCTACTTTTTACAGATATGGTTGGGACTAGAATTATCATCTCCAAGTCTGTAGCCATGGATCTCAACCAGTTGGAATGGCACTAGAAACAAATTAAGGTCTCTTTACTCACTTATGGTCAAGAGCTGTATGTAGCGATTGTGGATACAAACAATGGAAATGAGCTTCCTTGCAGTGGTGTCTGGGCTCAGCCTTAAACATAGATTGAGGAGCTGCATCCACATCCAAGGGTGTTGGTTCGGGCATGTCTCCTAGGTGAGGTGTTTCAGGTATGTCCTACCAGGAGGAAGCCCCAGGAAGATCAAGGATACACTGGAGAGATGACATCTTTCACCTGGCTTGGGAATACTTTTGGTGTTTCTGGAGGTAACCTCCCTCTTTCCTAGATAGTTAACTAGTGGAAGAGACGTTGACCCAGCTACGATCAAGTATAGAGCTTGTAGACAGGATAGTAGAGGACTGCTGCTGAGGACTAGTGTTGAGGCTAGTAGGACTAAAATGACATCAGTAATTTTATAGATAAACATTTATAGATATATGTTTATCTATAAAATTGACAGGACTCCAGAAAAACAGACTTTTGGAAAACTCATTCAGGGGTGAATACTTAGAAGTTGGCTTTGAGGTCATGCTTATATTGCAGCCTGTTCACCGGTGTGCTCTTGCTCTTGACAGCACTCAGTTGTAGTTTTGTACGTGCACGTGGACAGAGACAAGTGCTTATGCAGACACTTTTTTTTTTGGAACACTGTTTGTGTGGACGTGATATTTTTGAGAACATTAGAGGACAAACCCTGTTGTTGGGCACTAGATAAATGATTTGTTGGTTCCTTTCCTTTGCTTTTTTTTTTTTTATCATGATGCCACAAACGGAGAGCAAGCGAGCGAACAACCCAGTGACACAGAGAGAGACAGACAGAGAGAGAAAGAGGGATTTCCACTGAGACACAGGGGCTGTCATCACCGTTCACCATGAATATCATCACCTCAGTGATTCACATACACTGTGCACTCTGTCTCTTTCTCGCTGTGTGTGTCGGTCGCCCTCCTCTACCCTCACACACGTGTCTCTCTGCGTTCACACAAACAGTCAGGCAGCGAGTCTGCGCTGTTCGGTGTGGGATTTCTCTTGGTTAGTTTTTTTTTTTGTTATCAGGGGAGCAGATGATAGGAAAGAGAGGGAGGAGGAAGAGGCTGAGGAGGTGAGACAGCTGTCTTCCTGTCCATAATGTGGAGTAGTTTCATGAGTCGAGGTAGGAAATTCTTACTCTGTTTATTTCTGTTTGAGCGCCACATTCAGATGCTTTGTTCTTTGATGCTTTTTTACATTTTTATTTTTTTGAAATTGTGGCTGAAAAGTTGCATTTATGTGGGCACACAGGTGTCTACGGGGAAACCCGGAGGTTGTGACCTGGATTCACACTGAGACTGTGTTTTATCTAAAAAAGGTTGTTCCTCCGTAAAAACTGTCCAAGAGAAAGACTCAGCTGTTCATCAGAGGGTCACTATATATATTTAAGAACAGCTATTTACACATTGGGACCTCATTGTCTGGAACTGCTTTCTAGCATTGTTATTTCAATACACATAAAGTGCATTTTTGTTTCATTTGTTTTGATGGTATTTGGATTTATTTCTCTTTTTTTTTTTCATTTTAAGACATGAACAAAGCTATTACAGGTAATTACGAGAGGCGTGTGAATATATGTAAATTTCATATAGCTTCATATCACAGTTTTCAACAACTTTTTAATGACAATATGAAAAGTCAGGGCGTCACTACATCTAGCACTGCAGTGTGTTCAAAATTGGTACCTACATAAAGCATGCAGATAAACTGACTTTTTAGTTGCTAATTTATTGCATTTCCACTCAGGATTTATATTATGTGCAAAAAGGGGAATGCACACCAACATATAAAAGTGTATCTGGCTGCCTGACTTGTACTGAATACCATTGCTCACCCAGATATGTTTCAAAATGAATCAGTGTGGACATGAACATTAGGGTTCCCTATACTACATGAAGGTTCATAGACATAACTGTGTATCACATAAGAAGAGAGTAAAGTCCACTGACTCTGTGACTGCTTCCTGGCTGTTCTGACATTCCTCCTATAATAGATAGCATGACTGCTGTGATTACATGCACACTGCTGCTCATCACCACAGAGCATTGTGTGCTTAGGAGACAAAAACACACACAGTAGATTCCCTTTACCACTGCAACCATGTCTGGTTTGATTTATGCAGATCAACCTTTTTTGGCAGTCCCCACAATCTGTGGACTACAATACTGGGCAAAAGTCTTGATCCACCCCTCATTCTTTTATATGTTGCAGACTTGTTTGTAATTAAAAAAAAACTCAAGTAATAGTTCTCCAAGTTTTATGTCAAAGTTTTTCTTTGGACATTAGTGGATGTTTTGGGCTCTCTCCGGGTACTCTGGTCTCCTCCCACAGTCCAAATACATGCATGCTAGGTTAACTGTTGATTCTAAATTGACTGTAAATGTGAATGATTTTTGTCTCCATCTCGATCCATGCAATAGACTGGTGACCTGTCCATGGTAAACACCACCTCTTGTCCTATGGCAACTAGATTTAGCAGGTGATGTTATAGATGTGCTGTGGCGAGGACTCTGAGGTTTACTTCTTTTCTTTTATTTAGTCAGCTGCATCGACTGTCCTACTGTACTGTTTTTATTGCTTCCTAGCCTGTAGCTGAAGTGAAAAGGTGTAATTTGGAAAGTGATATCATTGGCTTAACTTCAAATTGATATCAGAAACCCTTGATCTCTGGTGGCTACACTATCAGGGGTGTGGGTAATGAAAAGCAATGAAATGGAGATAAAGTGAAGAGTCTAAGGAGTCTGTTTTTAAGCTGTGCCTATATAGGGTAGCTTTTGTTGCTGGATTATTGCTTTAGATTTCATTCATGATGTAGATATTAAAGTTTAACAATCTTGTCGCCAGCAGTAAAAAAATATCCTAGAAGAATATTTTTTAGAGCTCTACAGATCATATAAAGAAAAACTGTCATGGCTCGTCTCACAGCTAATTTCAAAGTAAAAGTCTTTTGTCTTGTGGTGTTTCCTTTTAGGGTTGCAGAAAATGATAATTCTTAACCTTTTAAGATTTTAATGAAAGTGACCTTTCCCTAGCACTGCCCTCAGGATAAGCTTTACATTTCCAGCCCCCACTATAGAGTCTAAGGAAGTTTCTCCTGCAGGTGATTGTGCTGTTATGTTTCTGTCTGTTTCTACTGTTTTCTCTCGAGTCTCAGACAGGAGCTCTCCTGTCTGCTTTCATATTCCTGATTGGTCTGTTCCGGGTGTGTTTGTCTGCTTTTTGGATGAAGAAGGTTCTGAACATGACCTACTTACACACACACGCACGCACACGCACACACACACACACACACACTCAAGCTTGTTATGCTAATGTGTGTCTTTCTCTGCATAATAATAATGCAGTGTGATGTCTAATGCTGCCGTCAGCAGATCCACACTCTGCCTATGTCCCTCCACAGCTCGTTCTCTGTGGATAAGGAATGTCTAAGATGCAGATGAAGGTAGAGAGATGGGTTCTCCTCCCAAAAGGATCAGTGGTGTATTAATATCCTGATACTTTCAGGCTTCATGTGCAGCTGCAGTGGTTTCAGCTGCAGGGTTTTCTGCAGTGGGAAGCAGGTGACAGATACTGTACTGTAAAGGATGTCCTGAGGCAGAACTCGGCACATAGAGGCTCCACTTGTAGGCTGCTCACCTGAACCTCTTTAGTAACACATGAGTGGAAAGTGGGGGAGCAGAGCAGGCAGGTTCAGGACCTAAGGATGCAGGATACAGGACTTCTGAGTAGAACTGAAAGCAAACCTTTTTTGCTGGCTGATCTCAAATTAAAAATTCCAAAGTAATCCAGAACCAGGGAGGAGTCATCCCAGAAACACACACCTTCATAGAATGAAGGATGATAAAACAACCAAGAGGAGCAAACTAAGGACTTAAATATACACATGAGCTAAGAGCAGTGTGGAAACGCCTGGAGAACACAGCTGAACACAATCCAAATAATGAGTGAAGGGAAGCAAAACTGAATATTACACACGGGACAAGAGACTATCGAAATAAGTCAGGAAACCAAGAAACGCAGAGACAGAAACCCAGGCTCCTACTACTGATGGCATTTATAGCTGCTAAGCAAATATAGAAGTCATGTGTCATGGTTGGTACACACATACCATAACATTAAACATTATGACTTCATTATTTTCCATAATTACCAACAGCTTAAAAATGACGTCACAACTGCTGCAAACAAACCAATAGATGTTGGTTGCACAGACAATATCAAATCCTTTCAAACTGCTGAAGGGTGGCACAATATCGGTAATCTGTACTTGCCTACTACCTCTGATCAAAACGTCTGTTATGAAGAATACCTGTGTTAGATGAGCGCAAGAAGAATTGTTCAACAGACCATAATTTGTTCCAGTGAAGGCTGTCACCAACAGATACATATGATATCTACATGTTAAAAAGCTGGGACTGATGGGACACGACTGCCATGATGGAGTTTTGAATTAATGGACTGGTATTTACAGTTACGTTGCTAACTTTTTGGACAATAACACAATTTCTGTAATTTTACATCTGTACACCACCACAGTGGATTTTAAACCAGACAGTCAGTAGGTGATTGAAGTGTGTACTTTCGGCTTTAATTCAACAAAAGTATTGCAGTAACTGTTTAGGAATCACAGCCGCTTTTAGACATAGTCTCCTATTTTCAGAGGCTAAAAACTAATGGTAAAAATAAATCCACTTCACTGGTGCAGTGAAACAAAGTTACAGAAGTTTTGTTATTGTCTAAGGAGTTACAGATCGAACTGTATTCAGTGGTTTTCTACTGTAACTGAGCACCTCAGGCCCTACTAGCTGCATCAATGCACTGCTTTATTCTATGCCTTTAAGCACCTCCTAACTATCACAAACATACTCTCTGATGGATGCTTTGAGAGCCATTTGGAGTTCAGCTTCTTGTCCAAGGACACTTTGACATGCAGACTGGAGGATGGAACCAGTGACCTTTTGCTAAGCAGAGGACCTTTTGTGCCTCCTGAGCTGTAATTGAGAGCACATTTTTGCACTGGTGGTTTAACTGCAATAATTTTCCCCCCCAGAACTTTCCATTTCTGTTTTGAACGTTGCTAAAACTTTCCCACTCCACACTTGAATGACTCGGTATTTCTTTTACCTAAATAACAATTTATCAAACACATGGTTACTTTTACTCATTGCCTCTGTTGCTGCCGTTATTTTGATGTGGTTACATGAGCTTTCGCTGTGTCTGCGCAGGTAGCCAATAGCCTGGCAGCAGAGTCTCCAGTTTCTTTTGTGGTACTGCAGCTAGAATATTTGAGTTTCTAAAAATGCCATAAGCCCTTATTCCATTTTAAGTTAGCAAAGGGACTAGCTTTTTGTCACCAGACAGGGAGGCGGGTGATTTCAGCGCGACTGTGTAAAAAGATTTATGTCCACACAACATGAGTAATATACACTCACGCAGACACACACACATACCCATGGTAACCATAGACGTGTGAACCGGCAACTGCTCTGATCTTATCTCTCTCTCACACACACACACACACACACACACACACACACACACACACACACACACACACACACACACACACACACACACACACACACACACACACACACGGCAGTGACTGCGGCGGGGTAATGTAATCTTTAATCCTCCGGTATAATCTGTAAGTAGTGTGTGTGGTCGTCTTTTCTTTCTCTCTCTCCCTTGCTCTCTCTCTCTCGCTCTCATCCCCAGGGATAGAGTTACTTGTCTCCAGAGGAAATAGCAGCAAGGGATTAGGAAGTAACACACACACTCATAGAGAAACACACACCTGACGTTGAGGCTCGGGGGTCCAGATAGCGATGACACATGCCACTCTTGTTCCAGTCACCTGATACGTTCCCTCTCTCTGTCTTTCTCACTCGCTCTCTCTCTCTCTCTCTCTCTCTCTCTAACACTCTAACACACACATACACACACAGAGTACATGGTGGGTGTGTTTGGCTGTTTGCATGTTTGTTGAAAGACTACTTCAGGGTAACACGGACAAGTAGAGTCAAACTGAATAAATACAGAAGGAAGAGGAAGAAAAGTGGGAAATTATACATCAGGATTGAGATAAAGCCCCTCCCCCCCAAAAAATAAGACATCTGGCTCAGGTAGGACCCTTCAGTTGGTTTAAATCTAAAATAAATATCTCGGTCTTCACTGCCATCTCCATCGACATCCTCTCCTCTTCTTTCATCTTCATCACATCCTGCAGTCTGGAGTTACTCCATCCATTCTAATAAGTTTAGGGTCTGATTAACAACACCAGATGTTTTTCTTTAGTCTACTGAGCTGGATGATGATATGTAGAGTGAAGCTGCGTTAACAGTGTGGATAAAGACATACTGAAGATTACACCACAGATATTCTCTTTTCCGGAGGAGCATTTTTTATGGCTCTGTTCTCCATCAACTTCCTTGAGGATGTTGCCGAGGAATTTTCTGGAAACCTAGATTAGTGATCAAGACAGCATGAGCTTTGATCGCATTCTCTGATTTTATATTCCTTTTTCTGCTTTTTTTCTGTTTCTGACAAATGCATTTAGGGCTTTTTCTTGGTCTTTTTAACAATGACTTTGTGTCTGTTTTTGGCTATGGCTATGCACACACCTATGATTGATGCAGAGGAATCCTTAAGGATAGCGATTGCTGTGTTTTACTGCAAAGATAACACTGACATGGCTTTATAATGAAGTCAAATTAACCTAGCTTTAATTAGTCTAGTCTCAATAATACCACTGTAGTCAGATAATATTTCTAATGCAGTTTTTAGACCTTGATAATGCTAATGTGAAGACCAACCACAGTTTAAAATAAGGTAAGAGAAGACATTCTTTATTTAGCTAGATTTGAGATATTCTTTTGTTACATTGGTTAATATAATAACAATAATAATAATAATAATAAAAACAAGTAAGGAACTAAAGAACAAGTAAGTAATCACAGAGCCAGCCTTCTTGCTGCTGCTCTGTAATCCTTCTGTGTTACATCTGTGATAGGTTTCTCACATCATGGCTAATGTCAAGTTGTCACAGCTAAGACATCTAAGTTTGCATTAAAAATAACAAAATGAACAAAATGCAAGTGATCGTCATACAAATCATAGACTGTATATAAAAGATAGCCACCGTGATGTCACAGATCGGTTTGACTGTCGCTGTCTTGGTTAGCAGACTACATCCGTATATATTGTCTGTATGCTCTCATCACACAGACCTGCTTATTAGTGCTAAGTAAGATCCTAATAAACTGCTAGAACCTCACTGGGCTGACTTCTTGGCCTGGTTGTTAGTGTAGTTAATTGCTCAACAAAGCATTATGATTTATCAGATAAGTCCTTTAAAAAAATCACCAAAGTGCATGAGCCTATAAAAAATGTGCCTTGCTCTTTTGGTACTTCTGTTGGATTTTTGACCTTTCAGTGCATAATGATGTGTGTACAGTTTGTTTTCAGATGTCTTCTGCCCTTTTGAAAATGATTGGTATTTGTTATTGGTATTTACATTCCAGTATTCGCAGGCATTGAATGGACGTGACAATGGGATTGGCTTGTCCTACAAAAAAACCCCAGATTTTTTTAAATTATATGTTTAGGAATTGAGAAAACAAACAGTTCTAACAGATCTTAACAACAAAAGAACTGTAAACAGAAATAACTTCATATTAATTGCTCAGCAGTGCTCCTTTCCACACTCTCAATCACTATAAATCAGCCTTTAACTTGCTGTAAACACCAGAAATGCTCTGTGTATCAATTTATGCTGCTACTGTAATCAAAAGATTGTGTGCAACTCAGCCACTCCATTTGGATTTATACACCAGGGGCATGTGACTGATTAAATATCAGCCACATTTTTCAGTAACCACACCCACTGGGCACAGAGCTGCCCGGGTCAGATCACTTACAGGAGCTGCAGTCTGCAGCTCTCGGTGCAGCAGAGCACCATGCAAGATTTTTGTTTTTCATGTCTTTATCATGTGAGCCTCCAAGCAGAACTAACTGTGAGCGTAAATATGTGTTTGGATGTGTGTGTGAAAGGTGTGAATGCCAGAGATGACCTTGACTGCAGCCAGAGCCATAAATCTGACTGCTGCATTAGGAAACTCGGCTGACCAGCAGGAAGCTGGATGCTACAAATGAATAAAGGATCAGAATCAGTTTATAGGCAGCTTAATCTCAGCAGCTGCCGATGTCAGCAAAGGACACGCCAGGAGAGACGCTTTGATCATTTAAAATGTTTGGAGCTCTGACATGGTGTGATTTTTACAGGAATTTAAGAAAGCAATTCTGTAACTTCAGTGCTATTACTCTACTTAGAGGATAAGAGAATTTCTGAATGTACACCTTTGACCTATAGCAAGAGATCTTCACGTTTCTAACCTTTGAGTGAAATAGAATAAGCTATCATAGCTCATACAGAATATTTGATTTATTTTTGATGACAACAGCTTCTTTCAGAAGTTTGTGGGTGGTTTCAGCTTTCTGACTTTCCTGTTAGCTTAGTTACAATTTTATTCTTCACAGAGACCTTTGGCCTCAAGCCAATAATGCTCGGTAAGTATGGATTTACTGGAGCCATTTCTTCCTTTTGTCTCTCACTTTGCAGAGAGCAAAGTAGCTCAAGATGTAGAGAAGAAAGGAGGGAAGTTTAAAGGAAGTTCAAAGAAATCTGATAAACAGGAGAATTTCCAGCTCAAGAAAATGAAATAGTAACAACAGATAATGAGGTGCACGTTTTCTCAAGCGGGGATTAAAATAAATAAATAGCTGCTAATTATTGTTTAACCTGACACGCTCAGTGTGTCTCGGGTGAAGAAAAAGAAGAATTTTAATATCAAAGTCGAGTTTAAAAATAGAGTAACAGACTAAAAGGAGAGGTTTCTGTATTGGTCAAACACGGTGGTGAAAGGGTTTCTTACCAGAATATGTTAATTGAAAAATTAATCTAAAGCCTAAGTTATTCACATGTATTTGAATCTCTTATTTATTTAATTCTAATTCTGAAATTTTTAACATTTTTTGCTCACATTGTTCACGTTTTCGTCTTCTTTTTCTTCCTCCCATTATTATCATTATTATCATTATTATCATTATTATTATAATTATTATAATTATTATTATTATCATTATTATCATTATCATTATTATTATTATTATTATCATTATTATCATTATCATTATTATTATTATCATTATTATTATTATTATCATTATTATTGTTATTGTTATTGTTATTATTTGTAGGAGTCGTAGAAGTTTGAAAAGGTGTGTTTACATTTTAAACGACCAACTAGTTTGCATCATTTGACTGAGTCAGAATAAGAAAACATTGATCAAACACAAATTTAAGTGTGAAAACTTTATATGCATGAACACACACACAGATTTAAGACCCACTCTGTATCCCTGGCTGAATTGAGTGTTATTAATTAACTCTCCAGCGATCCCTAAAAGAAATCATAGTCTATTTCACCAAGAAGCACAGATGACCTTCGGTGCTTTCTGGAGTGGATTTACTGCAATTGAAGTATCCAACCAAACTGGGCAGTTTCTTTCATTGTTTGAGTGATTTAACCCACTCAGATCCAGTTCTAGTGTCAGACTACTCTAATTTGCTTAGTTAGTTAGGTTCCAGTTTTAGGCTATTCCAAAGTGTTAGGTGGTAGGTCTTGTATGTAAGTCTTGGCAATTCAGAGTATTTCTAGTTGCAAATCTTGCCATTTTGGTCACAGACTTGGGCAGTTTTTTGGATAGTTTTTTTTTGTTTTGTTTTTTTGAAGCCCAGAAAATCATATCTTTAATTTTCACATTTATTGGTACATAAAAATGACATCTACTGACACACCAGCCAAATCAGATTAAAAAACATTGCAAGATATCATATACACAGCTATAATTCATTATGACGTAATTTGCAGCTCAATTCTCAGTGCCAGCACGGTCCATCTTTATGGCTGAAGCGCTCAACAAATGCCATGCTAATTTAAATTCTGAATATGGTCAGCCAAGAAAAGCAATGTCTTTGATGCAAATGGCAAGCATATCTAACCACCACAGGGAGCATATCTATCCTGCCACCACAGAGTTTAAGCAGTTTTGAAGCTGTGCTGTGCACATGCATCAGTGCAGCAACACGATTGGCTCAAATGTTCCTCAGTTCAGCTGTTGATTGGACCTTTTGGTGTTAGGGGCAGAAACGTTACAAAATTTCCTCATAGATTCCTGTTTCTCTTTATTTCATGATGTTTCTGGTTACAATTTCAGTATCAGACTAAGTGACTTTCCGTCAGTCACTTTTATATTAGGCGCCAGTCTAAAATGGTCAGTGTTATTATCAGACAGGTGCAAAACCTGCCAGCTCCAGTTTGAAGCGTCTCAACTTGTCAGCTTTTTGTTGCTTGTCCCACTTTGCAAAGTTACACGCTGTGAATGGAAATAGTTTATTTAAAGAATCTTGTAAGGAAACTTTTTGCGTGTTTGCTTACAGCTATTACCGCATCTCGGGGATCTTTTGACAAATCACCAACAGCCTGAAATAAAGCTGACTGGCTCATTAGTTTGTTGTTGGCCAGTTTTCATGCTGGTTTATGAAGTGTTTCCATGGGAGTGCAATAGCAGATGTTTAGATCAGTATTTTTAGCAGCTTCTTAGAACAGCAACTTAGTGTAAGGGAGAAGGTTTACTGTGTGTGTGTTGTAACCAGATCTCAGAGGACAGAAGGACAGAATTAAGACCACTCTCTCAACACTCTGTTCATCATACTCACACATACTGAAAAATATCTTCAGTTTATACCAATCATTAATGGTCTGCACCAGAGGCTAACATGTAACTGGATTCAGCAGGTAGAGTCACAACATAAAGTCACTGGATATTTGCATCAGGAAGCATTATGGCTAGAAAAAAGTCAGACAACTTAAGATACAGGATTTGTAAAGGCTTAAAGGGTTCTTAAAAAGTCCTCCAGGATTTCAAAAGGTTTAAGCCATCCTTGAGTAGATTCAAGGAGGTCCTAAAGAAGTTTCTGTTGTCTTTTATGTAGTGTCACAGTTTCTTTAATATGGCTAGAGGACTGTAAGGCATCCATTGTCCCAGAATTCAGGAGATGTCACACATGGAAAAAAAAACAAGTAAAAACTAGTGTTTAATGCTAATGAGATCACTGAAAAGAGAAGACTGCTGGTGGGTGTCTTTGGAAAAGAATAGAGGAGGAAGTGGTTTCTTTGGTTCAGTGTGTTTTTACTGTCTTTAAAAAAAAAAAGACGTTTCTCAAGCAATTTTTCACATGGCATCAGTGGTGTTTGAAGAAGATCTCTATCGAAGTGTTCGGGTTCTTTGAAGAGGTTACAGTGTTTTTTAGGTAATGTGGACATTGTGGCTTTATTACATGTTATTAAGCTTTTTAGAGGCTTTTTAAATTGTCTGAACTCATCATCAGGGTGGTCTCGGTGGTGCTTAAATGAGCTCTGAAGGCATTATAGCGGTTCATCTCAGGGAGCTCCAGTGTGACGTAGTAGGTTAACAAATATTTTTGTTCTTGCAGTAATGACTGCAGGACTTCTTTTTGTAACAGATCCACCAAGCTGACACAATAGACCACATTTAAAAATAGACACTAATGTGTATTTACTGTCACAAATAACCTCCCGGATCCAGATCGTGAGCTGAGCCTTATCTGCCCACCTTCACATTCGATTACAACACCGTCTCATGTTGTTCTGAACTTAATAATCAGCTGTAGTTATAAATACAGACACTGACTCACAGTGCTGCTATATGAGGATAAACTTAGAGAGTCAGCAGCCTGGCACACTGCTCTTCCACCTAGCCTAATGTAGCACACACACATACATTGACTACACGCAGGACAAACCTAGATTTCTTGGGTGTTTTCTTGTGCATAGTTTTACAGTATTTGAAGTCTGGGGTCAGCTATAGTGAATTTTCTGTTTGCTTGTTCTGAATAAGATTAATACATTGTCTACATACATACAATCTTTTATTATGGTACAATTAGAGTTCATGTAGAGTGGATGTAAATGGGCTAAAGTGCTCACATAAATGCATTAGAAGTCATAAATAGTTGGCCAGACTCTTTTTATTTAAAATGGGATATAATCAGGTCTACCTTCATTATAATTCATTGGACATATGCACTAAACCGACATGACCAGAAACGTCCTCCTCCTCCTCTTCTTCCACCGCCTCCCCCTCCTTTGTCAGGCCCGATTCAGATGGCATCAGTGTTTCCACCCACACCCTGTTGTTACGAAAGATCTCACTGCAGGGCTTTGACATGCTGTAACTATAAACATACACACACAGAATAATATGCTTCTGCATCAGGTACTACTCTTTGGCTGTATGTACGTACTTCTTCCTCAACTGGAATGAACTAGCAGCAGCAGGTGGATTCAAACCTCAGGATCTTCAACTGTTTTCCTAAATTTGCTAAATATGTAACCACCCTCTAAATAATCCACTGCTAATAATTCTAGGCAGGTTTTCAGTACTCACGTTTTGTTTGTTGAATAGATGTTTTGTAGTAGTTGTGTATAGAGTGATGCGGTCACCGTGGATTCTGCATGACCTCTGTTAAATGTACTTCCTGCCTTTTGAAAGTTTACATGTACAGAGCAGGTCTTCCTGGCCGTGTGGCAGCTGGACACGTGGACTCATTATGTGAGCCAGCCGTTTACCCTCTCTTCACTTTGTCTTTCTGTATTATTGCCTCTCTCTGCCCCGAACAGCTGCAGCTCCATTTGTTCTGTATCCATATGTTAGGTACTGTTAAGCACATTCGCTGCTCAGGTTTCCGGGTCGTAACTCCAGAGATAGCAAAGATAAGCTCCCTTTGTTTGCTCTTCAGAGAATATGCCAAGAAGTGTGTCTTTTCTCTTTAAAAGGAACAGCTTTAGACATATTTCCTGATCCTTACAGATGGTCTTTGGTCCTAATTCTTATCTGATAACGACAACATCTGATCTGATAACAACAGTCCTGATGAATGTATATTTACATCAGTATCAGGATCTGGTTACTTTGACAGTAGTCTATTTATCAAATTATTATTGTTTGGATAAAAGTTTTTAAATGTAGCAATACATTTAATACAGACATAATAATGACAAAACAGCTGAAGAATCATTAGGAGCTCAATATTGGCATTTTTTACCATTTTTATAGCCAAAACTAAATCTGTGACATCATAAAATGCCTCACCCGTTTTATGTAGAGTGAATATGAGTCAACCAGGGGTTTATTCTGGATTAATTTCTAGATGTTTCCAGTGTGGAATAATACGGATATATTCTTATTTCTGAAGGACTGAAGGAACTCTGTGAAGTGAATTTGTGATTTGGGTCAGGTTTAAACTTTACACTGAAAGCAGAAACTCTGCAAACTCTGCCCTGCAAACCTTCATGTTGTTGCTATGTTTGTTAGAAGTGTGTGAAAACAAGGATAATAGAAATGAATTATTTAAACTCCTTGTCTGTTCCCAGGAAGTGGGAGTGGTGCAGTGGGCGGAGCGTTGCCAGGACTCATAGGTGCCACGGGTCCCTCAGTCATGATGAAACCGTTTCTGCCGTTTCCTGTTGAGACAACGTCACCAGTTGGACTTTTCCCAAACTTCAACACGGTAGGTGTGTGTGTGTGTGTGTGTTTCTTGTAGATATACAAGCTATAAATACAAATGAAGTGTTTGCTTATTAATACATTTACAAGTTTGCT